>VDFB02282543.1:0-41441 GCA_007258455.2 Sequoia sempervirens | reverse complement strand
TACATTTTAACTTGTTAAACTTGAGTCAACCTGAATGCACCCAATCATGATTGACACCTAATTGTGATGACAATAATTAATTTGTACATGAATTGTGCTCATATGAGTGTCTTCATTTCTATCACAACATAGCCACATTAAACTTGGGTCACACATGAATGCATCTTGTATTTGTTATAGCACAACTATGCCACATGACCAATAGAGTTATGGATCACATAATTACAGTCACAAGAATTTGTTCCTCAATTATGCTCTTATGGTAATTCCATTACCGTTACAACATAACCCTTTCGACTTATATTATTCAAATCCTTACATTGTTTATTTTCTCTTTGGATGGATGTCAATTCAATGGCAAGGATTTGTATGCAAGTTGTGCTCATATAAGTGCCTTCATCACCATTACACAATAGTACATTAGAATTTCCTTTCTTGAACATTTACTTCATTTTTTATTGTTAGTGTTTCTTAGTGATTATTCCATTTCCATGTGCCATATTGATAAAAGAAACCAAGAAAAAAATCATTTTGTTTTTAGTTAACTCCTACTAACATACTTTTTTCCAATAAATGTTTGACTATATTACTTCGAATGTGAAGAATTTTGTTTGTTGCTTATAATAAATTCATTGAGAGTTGTAGTAGAAAGCTTCTTATGCTGAAACCCATCATGTAAACTTTATTTAAGCTACATTTAGGAGGCTTCATGGATTTTTTATGATTTATACAACTTTTTTTTTTATAGTAAATGACATCAGATTCTTTCTTAAACTGAAATGATTTATTAATTATGGTTTTATAATGATTGAATGTTTTATTTAGAAGGAGTTAATATGTGGCATTTTTTTATGTGTAGGAAGAATAGATTGTGATGCAACATTCAGGTATGGACAGTTCAGGAAAACTTGGATTGCTATCAGTGACAACCAGGTTGGAGAGTACTTTCAGCTGGTCTGAAACACTTCCAGGTGTTTTCAATTGGAAGCAGAACCTAAGTATAGGAATTCAAATGTCGATGGATAGAGAAAATCATAAATCTTCTTATCCATTTTCTAATCTAATTTGAAGTCATGAATATCAAACAGAGAAAGTTTCTATTTTCTAAAGATAAAATCATAAATTTGTCGGTTCAATTGGAGATCCAATTTGAGGTTGTGAAGCTTTGACAGAGAAAGTTCCTACATGTTCTAAAGATAAAATCATAAATCTGCTTGGTCCATTTTGAGGTCCAATTGTAAGGATTTGTCTTTTTTAATTATAATTTTTGACATCTGGCTTGATACAAATTGTCTATGCTTCCAAATTTTCATGTTTGTCTAGTAGGGCACTTGTAACTACAATATATGAAAAAAAAAACTGTTGTTATGCTTTGATGGATGTCCCATGATCAAGAGCTATATAAATAGGTTGCTTTGTATACTCGGTGGTTAGGTGTTCTATAGTGTTATACAAGTTTAAGCTTATCCTTTTGTTGATTTTTAAATAACAGTCTTATCTTTTGGCTAGGATTTCTGTTGCAATCTATCTTTGTGTTGTCTTTTCAATAGTGCTTGATTTATAGATTGCAATTATTGGTAGCTATGCCACATATTTCTTATATATTTGTGATTTACACCTTAATTGTAGTGCTAAAAGAGCCATATATTTACACCTTATTAATTTTGAATTGGTTTAGTGGGAAGTCTCACATGCCCTATTTGCCTAGGTGACTTGAGTCTGATACATGTGACATATTTGTTTTGGAAAATTTATGGCATTTAATTGTTAGAATTATGTGCCTCAAATTTATTGGTGGACACCCAACATGGTCATCATCAAGTCTAATTACAATGTCTCATGGAGTGACTGGCGGTTGAGCGATACTTACCGCTACCCCACAAAGGTGTTAGATTGAGCTTGTAGTAGTGCGATGTTACCACCACCCTATGGTGCTTCCATGTTAACTAGTGTGGTATAGCAATGGTTATTGATACCTCACAGCAATGGTCAGAGGTATCCTGCGGTGGTGCAGTATAGTCATCGACACACCACAATGGTGTAGGAGGCTTGGTGTGGTAGAGCGACATATACCACCATATTGCGAAGGGCTAATTTTTGTATAGCGGTGTAGTGGTGGATAGTGGATGACTAGATGTCTTTGCTGGGAAGTGAGTTATTGATAGTTAAATGATTAATGATGTAATGGAATCTACAAAGATGGTTGAGCATGTGCAATAATATTTTACTTATTGCTTTTAGTATTTTGATTGCATTCTTTTTTTTAATCATTTATTTCATATTGGTCTCCTTTCTATTGGCTTTGATGACTTGTAATTATTATTATGCTAGCTTTGAAAGAACTTCCTCATCCAAAGCTCCAATTCACACATAGGCAAGAAGGACGCTTTCAAAGGTTGAGTTGGCCTTTACACCCACTGGTTGCATTTTCTTACATATTTGATTTCTTGTTTCATGTACCTCCAAATAGGTGCACTAGATCCTTGAATGGGAATAACACAGATTTATTCAGCAAGAAAAAGAGACTAATTCTATATGATTTTTCTTTATAATTCATCCTAATGCTAATAACAATCAATCCAAACTTTGAAAAATACACAACATTATTAAAACTAATAAGTACTTAAAAAAATGTTAGGATGCACCCTTCCAAGGGACAGACTAGGTTTGTCCCTTGGAAGGGTGCATCCTAACATTTTTTTAAGAACTTATTAGTTAATGATGCTATGTATTTTTCAAAGCTGGGATTGATCGTTATTAGCATTGGGATGAATTATAAACAAAATCATATAGAATTAGTCTCTTTTGCCTACTGAATAAATTTGTGTTAATCCCCTTCAAGGATCTAGTGTACCTATTTGGAGGCACATGAAACAACAAATAAAATATCTAAGTATATTTCAGAAGTAAAATATTAGCATATGGTGTTCTTTGGGCAGATTAGTGGCAACAAGATCCATATCCCCCTATTGATACAAGATCTTCAGTCATAAGGTATCAGGTAGTCTAGTCCATGAATCAATATCAATAACATACTAATAACGTGATTGAAAGCTATTTTTTAACTTTAATAATAGTTGTCATTAGAATTGGGCCATATGTACTTGGAGTATCCCCTCCAATAGGATTTTATTAGTCTAACCATAAAAAAACCCTTAGATTTTCATGTATGTCTTGTAGGGCACTTGTAACTACAACATATGACAAAAAAATCCCTATTGTTATGCTTTGATGGTTGTACCTTCAGATATTTGATGTAGTGCACCTTATTATAGTGCAAGCCTATTTTTCAAATTGTTTCATTTAGCATCACCAATATTCTCCACAAGAACATTGTCCTTGTTTAAAATGATGGAAATGGTTCACATCTCTCAGAATAATTTCTATTGCAACAATCTTGGAGATGAATTTAGATGTAGTGTGAAAATCAAAACATACTCAAAGGTTCTTAACAACTCTAATAGTTGTACCAGGGGCCATGTTTAACAAACCAAATGCAATTGCTAACTTTTCACTATGGTGGAAGATAAATGATTCTTTTTTCTTCTATTCCACAACATTAAGTAAAAGTCTTGAACTGAAATACCTCACGCTTCATTTTCAAGCCACTTAATTTTGAAAGCCTCCCATGTTTGTGGGATGCGATCTATCTTCCTACAATTTTAATTGATTTATCTTATGTTGTGTTTAGACTTACTTTTTGTAAAATTGTACATACAATGCATCTTCTTCTTATTCTTTGAATTAAGACTAGGTAATTGCTGGGTTGTATTGAGACACAACTTCATTCATGGTGGAAAAGGTAGCACCCTATTGCTCATATCAGATGGCATGTTGCATATAAAGGAGGAAAGATTCTAGGGTTATTGTTGGTTGCATTGAAGGAGAGAGCTTCATGTATGGGGCACAATCAACACTCTCTCTCTCTTGATTCTAAGTATGCTGGGCATCCTGTTTTGTAGGAAGATTGCCCAATTGTAGGTGCTTTATACGAGATGAAAGGGCATGCTTTACTGAAGGGTCCAAGTACAAGCCCACTGTCGAGTTTCTCGGAGAAGTTTTTCTTTTGCAAATTATTTGCAAGATTGTAACTTGATTTTAGTCTTGTAATCGAAAAATAAAAATTGTAATACTCATTTCTGCTGCACCAGAACACCTTTCCTTTTATTAATAAATTTCCATCAATTTTCCTTCCCTAAATATTGTCTTCTATTGTGCAATTGATGATTGATGTATTTTTGTGTGTTTTAAAGAAAACTTGGGCCATTAGCCAATTAAAATGACTAAATATACTACTAGTTGATAAAAATTAGTGAACAGTGAATAAATATGACTAAATAAATGACCTATGAAATAAAAATGACTAATTATACTACTAATTAATAAAAGTCAATGAACAATGAATAAATATGACTAAATATATGACATGAAATAAAAATGACTAAATATACTACCAAATTGATCAAAATGATGATTAAAATTAATGACTAAATACACTACCAATGGACAAAAATTAGTGAATAAAAATAACTAAATAAGTGACCGGATTGCATCAATCAATGACTAAATATATTAGTGAATAAAAAATGACTAAATAAGTGACCAAATTACAACAATCAATGACTAAATATACTGCCAAATCGATCAATCAAAGAAACCAATAAATCACTAAAAATGGTTTAGTCATCAATTTGGCCGCATTATAAATGACAGGAAATAAACTACTAATGGTCACATGACCATGTCTAGTCATTTATAAGCATTTTTTATTAGTTTTTACAATCATATATTGTTGTTTCTGTACTAGTGATCATTGCTACCAAATATAATGTCATCTACATAGACAACAACAACAAGAATATCTCCACCTTTTATCATGAAATATAAATTGATGTCTACACCTCCTTTTGTGAACCCTTTCCTTGTAAATGTGTATCCAACCTAGAGTACCATGTTTTAGGAGCTTGTTTCAAGCCATACAATGCCTTCTTTAGTCTATATACATGATCTTTCTTTCCTTCACATTCAAAACCCTCAAGCTGCTCCATGTAAACCTCCTCTTCAAGATCACCATTGAGAAATGTTGATTTAACATCCATTTGAAACACCTTGAAATTCTTGTAAACTAAAAAAGCTAGAAACATCCTTATGGCTTAAACTCTAGCTATAGGTGCAAAAGTTTCATCAAAATCAATACCCTCAACTTGAGAGTATCCTTTCCAAACTAGTCTAGCTTTATTTCTTATTACACTACCTTTGTCATCAAGTTTGTTTCTAAAAACCCATTTTGCTACAATAACATTCTTGTCTTTGGGCCTAGGAACAAGTTCCTATGTCTTGTTCTTCTCAATCTAGTTTAATTCCTCCTCCATAGCTTTAACCCAACACTCATCTTTGTTGGCATCTACATAGATCTTTGGTTCAATTTATGAAATTAAACAAACATGTAATTGATCACTTGTGTTAGCAAGCATCCTTCTTGTTTGCACAACACTTTTGTTCCCAATAATCTACTCATGAGGATGATCTCTTTGTAGAGCTTTTGAAGGAGTTTTAGCTATAGAATCCATAGGATTTTTAGTAGCATCTTCTTCCACTAGATCTTCCACCTCTTCTTTTGGAACTTGAACTTCTTCCACATCATCTTCTATCTGTTTCTCACAAGATTGTTCGTAAGGCTGCAAACTTTCATCAACTTTAACATTAACACTTTCCACTATCTTTTTGAGTCTTTTATTGAAACACTTATAGGATTTACTATGTGTAGAGTAGTCTAATAAAATACCTTCATCACACCTAGACTCAAAACTGTCCAAACCATCATTATCTCTCTTGATAAAACATTTACTACCAAAGATTCTAAAATAACCAACATTTGTTGAATTACCATGCCATAGCTCAAATGGAGTACATTTAGTGTTTACTCTTAATTGCACCTTGTTTAGAATATATACAGTTGCATGCATTGCTTCTTTCCAATAGATATTAGGTGGATTTGCATCATGAAGCATTGTTCTTGTCATCTCTTTGATTGTCCTATTCTTTCTCTCAGCAACTCCATTTTGTTGAGGTGTCCTAGGAGATGAATATTTCCTTTTAATTCCATGACTTTCACAATAGTCCACAAACTCTTTTGAAGTATACTCTCCTCCCTTATCTAATCTTAAACATTTTATTTTCAAATCCGATTCCTTTTCAACCATCTTTCTAAACACTTTGAATCTATTGAATGCTTTAGATTTATGTTTCAAAAATTTCACCCAAGTCATTCTAGTGTAGTCATCAATAAAGAGCATAAAATATCTTTCACCATTTAATGATTTTGTCCTTATTGGACCACACAAATCAGAATGAACAAGTTGCAAAGGTTTAGTAGAAGAATATTCTTTGGATTTGAAACCAACCTTTTCTTACCTAAGTGACATTCCTTGCAAGTACTATTTCTTGGCTTGGAGATGAGTGGCACATTTCTCACATTCTTATTTTTACTAACCTTGACAAGATTGTCAAATTTTACATGTTCAAACCTCCTATGCCATAACCAGCTCTCTTCAACTTGACCCATGAAGCAAATGTGACCATCTTTATCTATGTGTGTGCCCTCTTGAAGATTATAAATATTTCCTTTTGTTCTCAACCCTACTGCAACTATTTTTCCTGATTTTTTCTTTATAACACAACCTTGAGCACTAAAAAGAACTTCAAATCCATTGTCACAAATTTGAATTACACTTAAAATATTATGTTTTAAGCCTTCTACATAGTATACATCATGCAATGGTGTATCATCATCTAAAGATATAATACCTTCACCTCTTATTTGAATGCAAAAATCATCTCCAAACTTGACTAATCGACCATCATAGTCTTCAAATTTGATGAATTTGCTCTTATCACCTATCATGTGATGAGAGAACCCACTATCTACAACCCATAGATCCTTTTTCTTGGCATGTAGGGTAGTTTGAACAATCATATATTGTATCTTTTTGATAGTCACCTTTGGTCTCCAAACTAATTTCAGCACTAAAATGTGGAGCGATTCTCTTTTGTTGCACCTCTAAGTTAGGTCTACAAAACTTATCTATGTGCCCAAATTTTCCATAGTTAAAGCATCTTAACTTGTTTAAGAACTCAAAAGGATTTCTATTAGCAAAAACTAACCTCCTTTTAGAGTTTTTTAATTTCACCAAGTGCACATCTCGGCTCTCCCTCAAATCAATCTCTCCTTCATTTTTAGAATGATCCTCACTCTTTTCATTTTGATTTGGAATTTCAATAGTCATGAATAATGTTTCTTCTTCTTCTTCAAGGGAATCTTTAGAACCACTATCTGTTACATCAACATCTTTGATAAACAAGCTCTTCTTCTTTTTTGATTTTTTTTTTCTTTTAGAGTTAAACTGCTTCTTCTTTCCTTGCCTTCTATTATTCTCCTCACCACTTTCAGGATATTTATAAGAACATTGGGTAGCATAATTTCTAATTTTACCATAGCTAAAACATTTGAATGGAAGCTTTCCCTTATACTTCCTTGATCCTTTTTTCAGTTTTCCCACAAAGGTAGACTCTTTATCATTCAAATCCTCTAAATCTAAATATTGCTTCTTTATCCTTCTTGACTGATTTAAATGTAGCCTCTTTTCTTGTTTAGTCTTCATTATAGATTCTCATTTCATAAGTTGTAAAAGTGCCATGGAGTTCATCTAAAGTGAGTTTATTTATGTCTCTTTCTTCTACAATAGATATCTTTGAATCATACTTGGTTGTAAGTGACCTTAACACCTTTTTAACAACATTTTTCTCCTCCAAAGTCTCACTAATACCACTAATAGCATTCACTATTTCTTGAGCCCTTAAAAGGTAATCAACAATATTCTCATCTTCATTCATCCTTAATATTTCAAATTTAGCTCTAAAGTTTTGGAGCTTTCCTTCCTTAACCTTATCATCACCCTGATAGATATTGGTTAACCTATCTCACACAACTTTTGCTAATTTATAGTCCATTACCTTGACAAGAATATCATTTGTTAATCCACAACAAATATCATTGTTTGCTTTAACATTACAAATTCATATGCTTTTTTCTCATCTACAGTAGAAGGTGGTGTAGTAGCAGTATACTCAGTTTCAACTGCTTCCCAAACATCAAAGCATTGAGAAGACAAGTAGTTTTCCATTCTAATCTTCTATAAGGAAAACCCTAAACCATCAAATAATGGTGCTTTAGATGTAGAACAACCTTCTTGATTGGCCATAATGAGTACTCCTAATCAAGAATCTCTTGTTGGAGTACAAGACCATTGAGAGGGGGAATGAATCAGTGGTCAAATGAAAATAAAATCCAATTACTTAATCTCCTTGTTCACACAAAAATATTGGATACTATATTTCACAAGCAATTAGAGATGGGAAAATTACAATATGATATGCAACCAATAAATCACAATATAAAAGATAGATAGGACACCAATTTTTATGAGTTGAAAAACCCTAGATAGGGTGAAAAACCACTCTTTAATCAAGATTTTATTAGGCTTCACTAGCCAAAACTCTTTATTTATAGTTTGTGTGTCTCACTGACAACACAGTTGGCCTCATTGGCTAAATATCATGCTTTGAAAATTGAATACAAGAAGATCAATACTTTTCATTGAAATACAAAGGCTATGGATGTATTATATAGCTCTTATATAATACACCTTATCTCTCCAATTTGGTACAACAAGAAACAAAACTTTAGGACATGCAAGTATTCAAAAACAAAAGCACATACAATCCTGAACTCTCTATCCTTGAACAAGGTATACTAGATTTATACACTCTAAAGTTCAAATTCAAAAAGGCTCAATTACTCTTCTTTTATCATTCTGTAACCTTCATCTTTCTTTTCAAAAAGAATCAATTACCATTTTGTCATCTCCAACATTGTTGTGTTCAAATATCATAATCCTTCATTAATCATCTATTTTTTTTTAATCTTCATAGTCAATTATTGTCATTTTTCATCTTCTTTTAAGCACAAATCCTACATATACAAATACAAAACATTACACATTTTTACATCATATTGATTCTCTAATAAGAGAAACTTACATAGAGATTTCAGTAAAACAACATTATCCTTCTCTAAACTTGTGTCCAAAAATTACGGGTTCTCAAATAGAAATTTTAATTCTCGTTGCCAATAAACCTTCACACATCTACTCCCTTTCTCTACATGCAAAAGGAAAGTGAAAAAATCACCACAATTGGCACCAAAAGCATAAAAAAATAGAAGACAATTCATCTTCAATTAGAAACAAACTCCAAAAAGGAAGTGAGGGTTTGTCTCCTGTCAAAATACAATCTCTTTGATAGTGTGAAAGGGGTACTTTATCTAACTAGTTCATTCTTAGCTAGTTATCCACTGAAATCTCTTCATACTTGAAGTTTAATTTTTACATAAGGATAGGTTGAGTTTTTCAAACAGAAGAGTTGCTCACACTTTGTATATTTTTTTTCAATGCTTGTCATAATCGCGATCGCATCTTCCTCGCAGCCCATATAACTGTTGCTATCTTGAAATTGTCAATTCTCGTGTTTTATTATAGTTTTTACTCCTGAGAGAAATGCACCTCCACCCTTCCTTGCGATATTTTTAGTTTTCTTCCTTCAATGCACAGATCTTAGTTAAAAAATCACATAGTATCAGCATTTTTGAGTTAGATAAAATTTCATAAACCAAAGTGTTGTTTTTTTCAAAATGCTATGATGGTGTTTCCTCAAATTTCAAAATGATCTAAAGAATCAAAAGATGAAAAATAATGGCAGCTTCGGTGGGGATTCATATGATGACCCGGCCAAGAGGCAGGGTCTACTGCTTCCCGAGAGAGATCTCCGAGCTTAGACATTGGAGTCCTGCAGTGCTCTGCATGGCCTGGAGAGTGCTCATTTCACCCAAAATGAGATCCTAAACAATCGACAGGGGTCCGCTGCCGATTCAGCAGTGTTTCATCATTTTGTATATTTTGGGTTGAAATAACCCCGCCATCGTATTATAAGGTTCGAAACTTATAAAAAATCTTCCATTAATAAAACATCGTACTTTTAATAAAGCTGTAAGGCGAAAAATTATCTAGGGAGTTTCATTTTTCCCGAAGGGACAAAATAGTAATATTTTTATTTTTAAATAAAAATATTTATACTTTTGTTTTAAAAATATTTGTTTCTTTAGAAAAACTCCCCTTTAATGAAAGATTTTTGTGAACATATATATAGGCAAGTATATATTAGGCCCTTCGGAAATAAAAAACAATATTTGTAATAAATAAATAAAATCATCTAATTCTTGAGCTTAAACTGTAAAACATATATAAAAATCAACATTAACTTTGCACAGACATGCAAGACATGCAAGGCTACACATAGGTATGTAGGTACCTGTACAGGCCTACGCAGTGCCTGCCCTCTCGGCCTTCGAGCCTTTACAAAAAAAATCTTTTTTTATTTATAAACTTTTAAATATTTTTAAATATTAAAAATATCAATTTTCTTTAAAAAGAAGTCCGTCTCATTTATTTTTGGCGACACTTTTTATTATTGTTACCAGATTTTCACCGACAGGTTCAATCAGGTTGAACCTTGTAAACTTTTATGCAAATGGTACAATCTGAATCTCCCTATCTTGCATTCAATTATACAAATGAAATAACCTTAAAAGATTGCAAGATATTAAAATCATTACATTTTTATAAATGTATGAAACATAGAAATATTTTGCACATCTTTTCTGAGAAAAGTTATTTTATTGAGAGAAATATTCATTTAACTCACACAAGCCGTGAGTTTAACTGTTGCTTGCTTATTCAATGCAAAACAAAATCAACATATACACGAACAAGTAAACAAATGAAAAAAACAAAGTGCATATAGGGAGGGTAACCAGTCATTGCCTGTGAATGACTGGTTATTTTTTGAGTCTTCTTGGCTGACTGTTGTCTAGTTGTCCTGGTCCGTTCCTAGCTCCTTAGGGTTCTTGTTTCCTGCAATTAATCAAAACAATGTGTTAGAGCAGCACTCTAAGCAATGACAAGTTACACACCATACACGTTCATTTACCCATACATGTATAAGTTGGCCCTGATCCGCATTCAATAAACATGTGCATTACAAGTGTCCCAGGGAAATGATTGAAATTGTCAAACACACTTGAAATGTACATTTGTTTTTTCTAATCTATTTGTTTCATGTGCAGCTACAGGTGTAGGTATGATTTAAATCAAATATGAGTGGATTAAAATGCGGCTCCCACAAGGGTAGAGCCCAACTCATCCAATTTTTTGTACAATTCAAGAGAATGAAAGGAATTTGTTTTGTGTTATGCAGATTTTCTGGAAAATTCATTGCAATAAGTAGGCAAATTATAAATGATAGCAGTACTACATTTTAAGTACATTTTCAGAATGCATTGTTTCCAGGAATGTCAAGGTGATTGCTTATCAAATTTCATCATCAAAGATATCACATATTTCAAGGTTTTTGCAACCATATGAATCATGAAAAATAGTCATATTGTTTGAATTCAAATTGTTGCCAATCACTATTTTATTACCTGTTGCAACTGTTATGAGTATTGACACTTCAAAATGCAGAATCAAATCAGCTTAGCCAGAGGAAGAGCTGAGTTAAATGCATTACTTTCATACTCAAGAGCAACCTTGTTATTTACAGAATCTTTTTCAAAAGGAGCCATAAATTTATGAAGATTTCTACAGGTATTGTTAAATACAGCTTCCGGAGGAATACCCATTCTCAGAAAAACCAGTGCTAAACATGAAAGATGGAAGCGGTCCACTATGCATTAATGAAGAGGACAATCATTCATGTCAGAAAGAAGAAGCATCATGACTTTATGCCTATGACACAACCTAGGTTACCAGTAGTGTAAGGTGAAGGTCACCATCTTCAGGGCAGCCAAATAATGAGGGGCTCAGCATAGTAGAACAGGCACAAAAATACAAAGGAACAAAATCTGTGAGTTTCTACAAGTATGAAAAGAATTCAACCGCTAGGGGTTGAATAGGGAGCTTCAGCTTGTGATAAAGCTATGTCATAGAGGAGATGTGTGCCCAGAAGTTGGAAGCAAACCCTCGATTCACTGCAATGAGGAAAATGCACACAGAGCTGCAGAAATATTATGAAGAATCTACAGGAAAATAAACATTTGATCATTGTGCACACAGAGCTCAAAAAGAACATTTTATTGACAGACTTGGAAATGAAATGCACAAGAAACAATTTTGCATTTTTATTTTCTTTCTAAAATCAAACAAGCTGGACTGAAGGTTGCTTTGGGCACCACGCTATCATTCTCAAAAATGTATTCTATGCACAACAGTTTCAGGCAAACCACGAGATTTTACAGAAGAATGGATAATATGAAACCCTCGGTTGTAACCTGGAGGAAAGTGTTCGTAGTACAGAGCTGCAGAAATATCATGCATTTTGTCTCACAAGAATACATAAATAATGTTGGGAAATACTCAATATCATAGGAAAGAAGCCGCGAAAATGAAAAATGCTCATAGCTATTGGAGAGGAAATCATAATAGCGGCCATTTTTCAGTAAAAATAATAAGCTTCTAAAGCTTTTGTTCAGAACAAGGAATCAAACAACAGAAAATCCTTACCTTTCCCTGCCAAAGAGGAGTACAGAGGTCGCGCCAAGCTCGTATAAAAAAAATCCAGGAGACTCATCAATGGTGCGGCCAACAAGCAAGAACAAAAGTCTTTGAAAAAAAAGGCACAAATTCTGTTCACATCACAGAGATCACCGTGACGGGCCTGAGTTCTCGGAGTGGAGAGGGAATCCAAATGAGAAATGCCAGTCGATTCTGAATTTTCAGAAGAGCCATATTTTCCACCCATATCAAACCGCTATGACCAGTTTCATCTCCAAGTCAAAAATGGTGGAATGTGAAAAAATGCAGTGTCCATTGCTTTTGGTATCAGGCCGAAAGTCTCAGCATTTGTTCCAACGATTAGAAGCTAAAGTGATTTTAATCACTATTTACCAAAAAATGTTAAACAAAATTAGCTCTATGACGATCTCTGGTTCGAAGTATTATATATGCTTTAAATCTAAAAACTTGAACTTGGAAGTTCCATCGCTTATGTGAGCGTGAGCCCAACTATAAACCTTTAATTTCTTTGTACTCCACTTAAATGTGCAGCTAATACTAGAATCCTTAAGACATGGCTATAAAACCACAAAGTTAATATGGACCATTATAAATGCAAAGTAAGATGAAACAATTTTATGCAAGCAAGGTTGAGGGAGGGAAGCGGCACTGGTCGTAAACATGAGGAGAGTATGTAGGTGCGGCATGTCGACTCCGCTTTGAAAATGGCTGGGGAGGGTATCTGGTGGAGCCTGTTAGAGAGTGGATCCGCCCGATCCTGTCTCCCCGCCAGCCTGGCCTGGCCTGAGGCTTGCCTCACTTGTTACAGGGTGGCTGGGAACCTGTAAACACCTCTTCCATGTTTTGGGCCCTGGGAGAGTGAGTGCCATTTCGGTGGTGGCCAGCTCTTCCTGGATCCCAATCTAAGGCAGTGGAGGTCAAAGAGACTGTACTTGCTTGAGTTTCTGGAAACCCAGCCTCCTGTTAGCTCGCGCCGACATGAACTTTGAGCTCCCACACTGCTGCCTTTGTAGTCGGAAACCGCGACACTGAGGAGAGTCATTTTTATTATTTACAAGAGCTTTTGGGACCTACTTTGGAGTTCATTTTTGTATGCTTCTATTTTCAATTTGATGTTTCATGCTGAGATTTCTATTAATCTTACATGTTATCTCTTGGAACTGTCTTGAATGAATATTTTGCAGCTGAATAGGTTATAGATTGTGAAGATTTATCTAGTTCAAGCTTGGTTGTAGATTGTGAAAACTCTCTCTTTTCCTGCTAATTCGAAGCTCTGAACTAGTTTATTACCTATCTATGAAACATTTTTATGTAGTTGCTTACTTGCCAAAGTTGTGTTTTAGTATGCTCAGTTTTATTAGCTTCATTGTTATGTGTTGTTAAATCAAGATATCCTTATAATTCTGGTGTATCACCTTAGAAATTTTGAATACCCAGTTATTTTATTATTCAAGTTTCTTTCCTATCCTTTTACATTTCAAAAATTTCAAGTTTTAAGTACTTTCAGGTGATTATCCAAATAGGAGCCAGCCTAGAACCTGGAGGTTTCACTTCATTCCAAATGTCCCAGGTAGAAGTGAATCCCATGTTTTACTGGAATTGCTGAAGTTTGTTGAAATTCAGTATCAGGTGCAAATTTTGGTAACTAACAATTATTTTTTAAATATTTTTTACATTAAAAAATATTATTTTCCACCAATGCATTTATAAAAATATCACCCACTTTTTTACTTTTTAAAAAGTGCATCCATTTATTTCTCTAGTTTAATATTTTTAAATGTTTTTAATTAAAAAATATAAAAATTTAAACTTTGTCAAAACTGAAGAGGAATTTGGTGGGTGGCCAAATTGGAGGACTGCTAAATTTATCTAGCAGAGTGCTACATTTGGCGGAGTTCTAAACTCGTTGGCAGACATCTAAATTTGGTGGTCCACTAACTTTGGCAGCAGTTCTGCTAAATTTGATGATTTTTTTTGAAGATTTTTCACCCCCTCTCTGTTGATGCATTGTTTTCTCAAGGCCAACTTTGAAAACTGATAACTTAGGCTCCCAACCTCCAAATTCAATGCATTTTTTTTTTTTTTTTGATTTGGGTTAATTTTTTGTGCTCTACACATTGGTGAAGACAGTTTTAGATTTTGGCACACAAAATTTTCAGAAATTATTGATTCTCAGGGATGACACCTCATCGTTCTCATTTTGCACACTTCAAAGCTGCATAACTTCTGCATACAACCTCAGCTACATAACTTCTACATATGACCTCAGATTGCGTTGATTCTTTTTTTGAAAGTGCATGATTTTTTGTGTACTTCACATTGGTGCTATTTAGTTGATGCGATATTTTACCAAATGTATACTTTCAGCACATGCTCATTTCTTGAGGATTTGTAAAAGCATTGAAATCTAGAAATATGTATATGCACTGAATATAAAGTGTCAAATCATTTTTTCTTTTTTTTTTGGGGGGGGGGTTCTTTGATTGAGTAATGAAGGGAGGGTTTCTTGTTGTCTTTGTGCTTGAAAATCTCTCATACTTTCTACTATGTTTTTCCTTCACTATGGGTACATTTAAGTTTCCATTTCTCATGCTCTATAGATACAACATATGGCATCAACATGTATGGAATTCCTTAATGCAACTAGGATATACACCTTACGTTGAGAAGAAGGTAAATGAACCCACAAATGATAAGGAAAAACTACTCTAGATGTTTGAACATACAAAAGCTCTTGGTTGTCTACGAAGTTTAGTTTCTATTGATATAATGTTTTAGATTGAAGAATGTAGAGATTCACATGATGCATGAGATAAATTAAAAATCTCTATGGTACAACTGATGAAGTTCATGGTTATCAAATTGACAACGAACTAATGATTCTTGATCCAAAGTCTTTTGATAACATCCAAGATTATGTAACAAATGTCAATGACCTTAGAGCACAATGTAAATCATGTGGCTTAGAGAAGCAAGACATTCAGCTTGTTTGTAACACTCTAAACAAACTTGGACCTCAATTTGTAGCTTTTATTTCTAGCTTTCATACTCAAAGGTTGACAATGGGATCTACATTTTCTGAAATGTTGATACAAGAGCAAGGTGAGCTTCTATCAATGGGTTTTCTTAAGCCTTCACACGCACAAGATTTGATGGATGGTCAACCAAAGGGTTAAAAGGAATCAAGGAAAACTTGACAACAAACAAAATCAATTCAAGAAGTCACAAAGAAATCAAGCACAATCATCTTCAACAACAAAAGTTTACTCCAACTCCTCTTCAAAAGGGAATTTTGAAAATAAGGAAAGACCAACTTGTAGTTACTTCAAGAAATATGGTAATGAGGAACATTCTTGTCCTAAGAAGCAGATCAATGAGTTAAAGCATCATTTCAAAAAGAACAACATTAATCTGCATCTTCTGCTACTCAACAATCCTCTACTCCTTCCAAATCAAGTCAAGGGAAAGCACACGCATTTTTTGCTATTACTGCTTCTTCAAAAGACCGGATTCTTGACTCAGGTGCACCACATCACATGGGTTCTAGTAAAGAACAATTTTCTTTGTTGGAGCCTTGTTTTGTGCCCCACATTCTCTTCAGGGATGATTCTCCAGTGGATGTTATTGGGAAGGGTTCAATTGATACTAGAAATGGTACATTTGAGGATGTCCTCTACATGCCTGATTTGTCAGCCAACCTTCTCTTCGTCTACCAAATCACTTAGAATGGTAGAAAAGTTGAATTCACTCCTGATTTTGTCAGCATCGGTAATCTTGAAGATAATGTACTCCTTGCAATTGGTAAGGCCAGTCATGAGTCTTGCTTGTATGATTTATCTCATTTTGTACTTGATTCACATTCCACTGTAAATTGCTCACCCATTCAAATTTTATGAGCAAACTTTGGCATGAGCGGTTTGGCCATCTCCACTACTACTATCTTTAGCAACTTAGAAAATAGAATATGGTCACAGGTCTTAAATCAATTTTTTAGATGGTGTATGTTTAGGTTGTGCCTTGGGAAACATCTCGAGGAGAATTTCGACAAAGGGAAGGCTTGAAGGGCTTTAGAAGTCCTTGAATTGGTTCATAGTGATTTGGTGGGTCCTTTTCCATCATTATCCTTCAATAAGGCTCATTATTTGCTCACCTTCATTGATGACTATTCCATATACACATGGGTCTACTTTCTTCGACACAAAGGAGAAGTCTTTGATAGATTTCAAGAGTTTAAGACTCGTGCTATCAAGCAATTTGGAAAGTGTGTCAAAATTCTCCACACTGATAATGGTAGAGAATATGTGAACCATCAGTTTGAGAAATTTTGTACTCTTGAAGGGATTGATCTTCAACACACTGTTTCCTATACACCACAACAAAATGGTGTAGCTAAGAGGAAATATAGGTCCCTGAAAGAGATGGTTGGTTGCATGATCCATGCTTGCTCTCTTGCACTTGCATATTGGGTTGAAGCTATCAACTATGCTACTCACATCTAGAATAGAGTTCCACATAAGGCATTAAAGGGGGTCACTCCCTTTGAAGCTTGGTGTGATAGGAAACCTATTGTGGGGCACTTTAGAGTTTTTGGCTCTCCCTCATGTGCACATATTCCTTCAAAGAAGCACAAGGCTTGGAACCTCAGATTTGGCCTTGCATCTTTGTTGGTTTCCCTGATGGTGTCAAAGGATATCGGCTAATGGATCCTACAACATGAGTTCTTCATTGAGTGTAGTGTGCATTTTGAGGAAAGCTCTTCTAGATCATCCTCTACTTTTCCTTCCTCCATAGTGGATTTAGAGGATTTTGACATTGAGGATTTTCCTCAAGCTTCCTCTAGTCATCAAGTTGATCATGATATTTCATCTTCCTCTTTTGAGAGTTCAGAATCTCCTCCTCCATTGCCTACCATGCCTCATTGGGCTTGTCAAACACTTGAGTTTGTAGGAAATCTTGTTGGGGATCTTTCAAGTTCATGGAGGACTCGATCACAACATCACGATATTCCACATTCCTACATCGCCATAGCTTCAAATCAACAATCATTTTGTGAAGCTTTTGGTATTGTTGAGTGGGATTCCACAATGGAGGAAGAGTACAACTCTTTAATGCAAAATAAAACATGGGATCTTGTTCCACCTCCTCAGGGAAGAAAATTGGTTTGATGTAAGTGGATTAATCAAACCAAATTTGTAGCAGATGGCTCAGTTAACAAGTATAAAGCATGACTTGTGGCCAAAGGTTTCTCTCAAGTACCAGGCATTGACTACACTGAGACCTTTGCCCCTGTTACCAAAATGAACTCCATTCACTTGCTACTTGCTATTTTTACAGCTCATGGTTGGGTTGTACATCAAATGGATGTGAAGAGTGCATTTCTTCATGGAGATCTACATGAATAAATTTACACGGGGCAGCCAAAAGGATTCATTCAAGAATCCTCATTGGTTTGCAAACTAAGGACGTCTCTTTATGGCCTCAAACAAGCTCCTCAAGCTTGGTATGCCAAAATGGACTCCTTTCTTCTCTCCATTGGGTTCTCTAGATGCCACTCAGATCCAAATGTCTACATCTTGTGGCAGGAGGATGCTCTTCTCTTCTTGGCTCTCTATATTGATGATCATTTGATTATCATTGGGAGCACTTCATCCATCATCACAACTATGAAGACTGCTTTGCATGATAGATTTTCCATGACTGACTTGGGTCTCTTGCACTACTTTCTTGGGATTGAGATCACATAGACCTCTTTCAGGATCTCACTTGCATAGCCCAAGTATGCTCTTGATCTTTTGTCATGTTTTCATATGGTTGATTGTAAGCCTACACTGACTCCCTTTTTTTCTAGAGTTAAGCTTGAGGCCAAATGTTCCACACCACTCGTTGATGCTACTTTGTATTGTCAACTTATTAGTAGCCACATCTACTTGAATCATACTCACCCTAACATTTCCTTTGCACTTGGCATTGTTTCACGCCTCATGATGAAATCACATGAGCTTCATTGGAAAGATTCCAAATGCATCTTGCACTACATCTAGGGCACTCATCAGTATGGGATTCAGTATGTAGTAGGCATAAGTTTAGACTTACTGGGTTACATAGATTTAGATTGGGATGGTGATATTCATGATCGCAAGTCCACATTCAGCTATATTTTTCACTATGGTTCTGGCTCTATTTTTTGGTAGAGCAAGGAGTAGCATTTCATTGATCTTTCTTCAACTGAGGCTGAGTATCGAGGATCTTTCAATGCTACCATTGAGGCTATTTGGCTTTAAAATATCCTCATTGAACTTGGAATCACCTTTTAGAAGCCATCAACCATCTATTGTGACAACTAGAGCACCATCCAAATCTAAAAGAACCAAGTCCATCATCAACGAACCAAACACATCGAGATCCATAGGCATTTTCTTCGAGAGCTAATTCAGGAGTAGGTCATTGATTTGCAATACTATCCTATAATAGATCAAGTTGCAGATATATTCACCAAACCCTTCACTAAGAGAAATTATGTTCATCTTCGATCACTCTTGGGGGTGAGGCACATCTCTTCTGGGGGGGTCACTTAGACCTTCTTCATTGACCCTCTCATGGGCATGAGTTTTTTCCCATTGGTTTTTCTCCTTCTTTTATCATTGAGAGGTTCTTATGTACATGGGTACCTCATCGAGCCTAGTAGATGGACCCATATTTTCATCTTTGCATTGTATACTTCTCCCTAAGTTGCACTTAAGGGGGGGTGTTAGTGTGGAATGGGTACTTTACCTAACTAGTTCATTCTTAGCTAGTTCTCCACTAAAGTACTCTTCACACTAGCTTAACTTTACATGCGGATAAGGTTGTTGAGCCTTTAATGACATGAGTTGACACACCTCATAGGATGCCAACACTTGTCATAATCTGGTTGCATCTATCTCTCCCCTTGGCCTATTTAACCACGACATTTTCTTTGTAGTTCTCAATTATCAAGCTAAATATAGCTTTGCATTCTTGAGAGGAATACAGTTTATTCCTCCTCATATTTCTGGTTTTTCTTTCCTTCAGTCATTAGATTCCTAGGTAGGTTGGTTAGAAAATCTCACACTCTTCAAGTAGCCATTCAAAAATTTGAATCTAAACCCTTAGATTTAACACTACCACCATAAGAACTTTAAATTACAACCTTTTATCATTGTACAGAACGTGCACAAACACAAACTTAACCTGCTTGAACATTTATAGTGCAAAAGAGGACTAGTCATTGAATGAAACGTAATCCCTCAAGTAAGTCAATTAAGTTATAAGTGACCAATGATAAAAGGTCAATTGCAAAATATAACATCACTGAATTTTTAAAGAAAACTTTGCTAACAAAGTCTTACAAAAAGATATTAGGGTTTTTGTAACAAACCCTCAAATCAACCTTGAAGCTTCAAATGCATAATAGAGTGCTCTCTTTGATAGACACCATAAAAAATGAATGAAGTGCTTTCTTCATGAAATGAAATACTTTCTTCACATCATAAAGTGCTTTCTTTGATAAGAAACACAATGAAGTGCTTTCTTCACAAATCCTAAACCTTAGAACGTGAAAAAAAACATCATATCATAAAACCTTTGAAACTTTGAGGAAGCATCAATAAGTAGAAGTCCTGAAGCCTTGAATAAATAACTTGAAGCAATTTGAATGATAAACGTTTTGATGAAAGTCTACCAACTTGAAGCACCTTGAAAACACCTTGAACACACCTTGAATGATGAAAGCACCTTGAATGATGAATGACTTAACCTTGAATGATGGATGGAAAACCATCAGATACTTTGACATTAATGAAAAATCAATGCCAACACAACAAATCTTTCATTCTTAAGAGCTTGTATGCATGAAAGTGTTGAAAATGATTTTGCACAACAATTAGTTGATGTTAAAAGATTTAATAATGTTGAGTATTCTTTAAAGGATGGAAAAATTGGAAAGCATTGTGATTTAATCACACAAAAAATTAGTTTACATGCATTCATATAATAATTTAAGATTAAGATTGTGCCAAAATATGTGAAACACTCTCAACATGCTTAATGGTTTGATGGAAAATTTCACACATATAGAAACACATTTCTAGTTGGAACTATACTATAAGTGGTTGATTTTATAGAAAACTATACTCTTGCTCCACAAGAGGAAATCCAATCACAATATTGTAATTTAGTGTAGGTGGTTATGTTTGTTCATATTGTATATACACATACAGATGATAGTACAAAGGATGATAGAATTTTTTTGAGGGAATATATCCTAGATTAGCCAAGAAAGCTATAGTAGGAATGGGGCCTAATTAGTAGATTTTTTTAAATTTTATCTATAACTAGAGTACAAGAACTCAATGGTGCACTACAAGAGAGTGAATGATGCATTCACAACATATCTAATTTTAAATTTTGAGCAGCATAAACGAGATTATCCTTGAATATTGCAACATGACAATCAGTTTATCCAATTTGGTAAGTTCACATATGTAAGGGTGAAAGGTTTTTCGGAGCTCCATGCAAGCTGCCCAAATTACCCAATAGATAAGATAGTACTATTGGATTTGACAAGGTAATAATGTGAGACACACAAAAATATAGAGGAAAAATATAGATTTGGAGTTTAGTTTCCAACCATGATAGGGGTAAGTGCCTTTCCTTCCTTACAAGTAGAAAAGAGTTAGGTGCTAGTATGCAAAGATAAAATATGAATTTTCATATTTATTTTCTAAAATTTGATCTACATGGAAAAATGGAGAAATATGTAGGATTATCAATGAGACATGCCTCAACTTGAGGATTTTTTACCGATTACAATGATGACCATGAGGTAAGCAAGTGAAGCTTTTGTAGACTCACTACATTTTAGATAAATTCCTTTGGAATAAATGAAGTTCTTGATCAAATATTAGATGACGGAGTAGTTTTATATGAGGCATATGAAAACTACAACATATTCTATAAACCCATCCTACCAATGAACTAGGTTGAGAAAGAATTGAATTCTTTAGAGGAGATAACACAAGGCATCCTAACTCAATCAATTTGTTAAAAGGAAAATGAAAAAATGAGACAGAGTATAAATCTGAACTCACACCAAGGGAATCAAAGAAGAAAATAATAAGGAAAAAGACCCTCGCTTATGCTTATGCTTCTATTTACAGGCTCACACCTAGGACTCATGATGTTTGTTGACACAGATCACGGTTTTGAGCGATGGAAAGGGATTTCATCTCCGTGAAGATGACACTTATTTGATGATTATTGATTCTACAAGACTGATATAGTGTGGATGCTTTATTTTCACTTACATTGATATGTATATATGATGGACCAACAACATTTATTTCTGGCTGCCTTTGTCAGAAGGTGGCTGGTGTGGAGAACATAATCACTGCATCACCTGCCATGAAGTGCCCCTGTGATATCCTCAGATCTTCCTCACATCTGCAGGTCTGCTTCATGCTTTATATATATGTATGCAATGCGACACTATCAGGATTTGAGGTGCACATGACACCAAACCACCGGTAATCAGGGTTTGAGCACTAAGACCAACCTGAATCATCGACGGGACAGTAGTCCTGGTTTCATCTTGCCTAGTCTTTAATCCTGGTCATAGTACTTTGTTTGTTTTAAGTTTTGAGTCATAGGTTGTATTGTATTTTCTGTTGGTTAAATCATTTTGAAAAGGTAAATTTGATTAAATTTTAATGTTGGAATATTGTGTTTTAAATTATTGATATTTAATTAATGTTTAAATGTAGTAGGAATTACTTGTTTAATAATTTAATTCATTAATTAGCTTATTTGATTAAATAGTTGATCCTAAAAAGATTAAACTATTTTAATTAAATAAATAAATTAATTATATTAAATTATTAAGTGTGAAATTTTTATTGCATTTGAAAATTAATTAAATTATGGAAAATTAGAAAATTAAAATAAAAAAAAATAAAATGCATGTGAAAGGAAAATTGGTTTTTCAAAATTTAAATTAAATAAAATTGAAATTTGCATGCAAAATTAAAAGGGAAAAAACTGCCGAGAAGTTGTGGAGAAGATATTTGCAACTTCTCGACAAGTGTGCAAGTTGCATTAATTTGGGTTGTTAAAAATTTGTTACAGAGAGGTTATTGTGGATCTCGGGAAATTACAGAGGTTGTTGAATTTCCTCACGGGGAAATTATCAAAATATTGCAAAAAATCTCTTGCTATAAAAATTGAAATCTTCTTAGAAGTTGTTATCTCTCTGTTTTATTTTGGTTGATTTTGGAATTGGAAGATCCTTCAAAGGATTCTTGGAGGTTTGTCAAAGCTTTCATTGGATTTGGTACTTTGAAGAAAGATTTGGAAGATTGTGTTCTACAGGCAAGAATCTCTCCAAAATCAAGATCCTCAATTCACAGGTATTTCCCTGGTGTTTTATGTTGTATGCTTTTGAAAAGAATTTTCTTTATTGTTAAATTCTTGAATTTTCTTGAAAACTTTCTGTAAAATTTTTCTTGTAAATTTGCACTTTTTTGTTTTTGATGAAAAAGAAAATGAATTTTTGGGAAAATGACTTTTTAGTGAAGAATTTTGCTGAGTAATAATTGAAAATTTTCTTTGATAAATAAACAGTTAAATGGTATAATTTCCCAGTTTTACTAAAAGAAATTCTGAGAAAAATATTTGTTTAAATCACAGTAAATTTTCCAGATTTACTATAGAAAATTTTGTGGATTGTATTTACATAATAATTGTATTTTTATTCTTTTACTGTTAAAATATATATATATATATATTTATATATATTTATATATATAAATATTATATACTATAAATTTCTAAATTTTATATTTAATGCCTAGTAATTTCTGTTAAATCGCCCTACTGGCGAAATTTATTAATGAAAATTTTGGATTAAAAAAAAAAATCCGAATGGGAAGCCGAAATTTAAAACCACAGTTTTTGTTTTGTTTAAAAAAAATATATGGGATTTTGGGAGGGCCGAAACCCTCCCCATACGCCACAGCCTGGGCGCACTGTATAAGCTGCATTAATAGCCTGAGGGCGTAGCCCTGACAGGGCTGCGTCCTCCATAGGGAGGCCCGCGGGGCTAAAGTTTACCTTATATGAAATGTAAATCACAGAATAAAGAAAAAATGGAATTTTATGCGTTTTATTAATTTCGTTTCAAACATATGCAGATTTTATATGTATTAAATTCGAATTGAATATAATACAAATTTCGAAATAATATATATATATATATATATATATATATTTAATATATAATGCATATGTATATATATATATATATTAAATTATATTTAAAATATATATATATATAATTATATTAAATTAAATATTATTATTATTATTATTTAAAAAGAAAATAATTAAAGAATTTAATTTAGATATATTGATGGTTAATTATCATGATCTAGATATTTGAACTAAAAATAGATTGTTATTTTGGAATTATATATATTTTTTTCATTATAATATATATGATTGGAAAATTGGGCAAATTGTAGATCTGATTTTTGTATTGAATGGAAAATGAATTAAATTGTAGATGAATAATTCTGATATTTTAAGTCTTTTGCTAGAGAGGATTTAGTATATCCGAATTATAGATATTTAATTTCCTTGATTTGTTTTATTGTGTTTTTCCGGGCAAAATAGGAAAGTTATAATTGTTCAAGTCTTCCAGAATAAATTGTGTAGGATGGGGGTATTATTGTTTCAAAAGTATTTCTTAAGTTGACTTGGGTGTTACAAGAGTTAAACATGGTGTTTGATACTGTTATGGATTATTTGTTATTGTGAGTCGTAATTTGTGCATTTGGTAAACCCTAGTCATGAGCTTAGAAACCTTGTTATGTTTAGGGGAGTGGCTGTTTGTAAGGGCCGACACACAAAGTGGTGTCAGGGTAACTTAAAAATAGTTAATTAAGTTAGTGATAATTAAATGACACATTAGTTAGAGTTAAAACATTTAACAAGATATTTTGCCTCACTTATGACTCATGAGCTACTACAGTCATGAGTATAAGATGAGAAGGCCTGGAATGGAAAATCGGAGTCTCGTTTCCTTAAGAGACATTCGATTCCACAACAGTATGTAATAGGGGCCAGGTTTCGTAAGAGGTTACCAGGGTAACCCAAGGATTGGGGGCCGGAACCTAGGAAGAAACACCAGGGTAACCTTTGCATCATTGTGATGACACTCCACCTAGAATAACAGTCAACCTCGTATTTGTAGTTAATTCAATTATCTAAATCTGGAAGCAATGTAACCATTAGATTGTTTGTACTAGTGTCTAGGGTTAGTAGATTAGGTCTAGGTAACCTTATTACTATCTCCTAGCACGGGGGGTGGACCTACGGGTACCACATGGTTGGGTGGAACGTGCACCTTACTTCGTTGGGTCCCCAGTATTGATCGTGGCATTGAGAGCTTCATGGATGGAGAGCTCGCACTTGGATTTCATGTGTACTTTCATCATTGTATATTGTAAACTTGTATTTAAAAATATCCCTCAATTGTATAAGAGGTGAACAATGTAATTGTATTTGTAACTATTATTTGAACTACCTCATCAAGTTGGATGAGTATTGTAATATCAATGCAATGTATGGAAAAACATGTTTGTACTTTATTATGTTAACAAGAATGGAAATTTATTATTATGCAATGTTTATCTTTATGTTATTAATTAAGTGTGCAATGGGAAATACTTAAGTCACTTTTGGAAACTCAAAGTAGTGTAACGTCGTTTAACCTAAGAATGTATGCAACTAATTAACTTAGTATTAATACTTTAAAAAAAAATTATTACACCTTTTTAACACTTTTGCAACATTCTTAGGTTATTAAGACGGGGCATTACAGATTGGTATCAGAGCCAAGGTTACAAACACTGGACGCTCTGGGTAATCTAGAGCCCATTAGGTTGACCTAGCACGTAGTGTCGCAATTGATAACCTTGGTTGAATAGTATCTAAGACTCGTAATTGTTATGTGTAGGAACATGCCTAGGCGAGGAGGAAGAGGTCGTGGTAGAGGTAGAGGTGGAGTCGAAAATAATCCTCGTGTTACTCCCTCCTAGCCCTCACCATAGTGACCAAGCAGAATAGATGGGTCAGATAAATGAGGGACATAATCCCGTATAGTCAGCAGTAGAGGGTTCTCAGATACGTCCATTATTAGAGGAGGTCCTAGCTCGTCTTGGACCTAGACAGGTAGATGAGCAGGAGGTTGTCAGAGAGAGGGATAGATCCCCTAGGAGAGTAGAGGACATAACACATCAAGATGCTATCATTGTAGGTCATATGAGGGATTTACTGAGAGCACGCCCTCCTACCTTTGATGGTTCAGGAGGTGGGTTAGAGGCAGAGACTTGGCTACTGGATTTGGGTAGATGCTTCGCCATGCACCCTTACGGTAGCAATACCCGTGCCAGATGCGCTATTATGCACTTGAGAGGATTCGCCTCTACATGGTGGCGTCTAGAGGAGCAGAAGCTCCATATAGATATTGGTTCTGTGTCTTGGGAGATGTTTCTCAAGAGGTTCAGAGCACGGTTCCTTTCGGAACACTGGAGGCAGCGTAGGGCTGACGAGTTCCATGATCTACGTCAGTTAGCTCTTTCTGTAGAGCAATATGAACGTAGGTTCTACGAACTTAAGCAGTATGCTGGTATTGGTGATGATAAGCCTATGCTAGTACAACACTTTATCAGGGGTTTAAACGCCCGTATCAGTGGTGGTGTCCGAGTCTTTGAGCCAAAGACTGGAAGTTGCAGTGGAGAAGGCTCGCATAGTTGAGGAGAACCTTATTATGGCTTTAGGTGGGCACACAGGAGTGCAGATTGGGAGTGCTCCTGCAGCAGGTTTTAGTCCACGGGGTGGACAGGCACAGACAGGTGGTTCTTCCAAGAACCAACAGACTCCCACAAAGGGTGGGCAACAACAACAACAACAAACTCCTCAAAAGAACAATAACCCTCAACCACAACAACAAAACAGTCCTCAATCAGGAAAGGGTCGCAACTGGTGGCGCAACAAGCGCAATAGGCAGGATCAGCCTGCGCAGAGTGCTCAGTCTATCGTCAGTAGGGGTAGTTTTCAGCAGTCCAATGCACCTTCGGGTGGCAGAGGATTTGGTAGAGGCACAGGTACAGGGTGTTATTCTTGTGGGCAGCATGGGCACATAGCTAGGCAGTGTCCGATGAGAGGTTCCACTGGTTATGGGCCTCGACCTACAGTTTCAGAGCCTACGGTGGGTGTCACGGGACATGCATCACGGTTTATCGCGGCCGGTTAATGGCCCAGCCAAGCCGATCACCGAGAATCACGATTGAGTCGAGACTTGAGTAAGTTACATGAATTGTTAGTGTTTCTATTCTTTTTTGATTAGAACCCAGCGACTCCCTTTATTTCATCGACCATTGTGAACCCGTTCGCAGTCTTGTGGCCCGGTAAAAACAAAGGTGGTAAATGGCAGAGTTAGATTCCTTTCGAGTGAAAGTAAGCGTTAGAAAACTTGAGTACATAGCTTGTGAACTTAAAATTGAGTACGTTAACTACCTTAGTAGATTTATATGTTACACCCTTAGGATCGTATGATATAGTTTTAGGAATGGATTGGTTAGCATCTTATCATGTTGTAATTGACTGTCGACTTAAGACAGTTAGTTGTATTAATGATCTAGGTGCGAAAGTGGAAATCGTAGGTATTCAAAGACCTATCTCTTTGTGGATGATATCTACAATGCAATTAAAGAGATGTCTTCGTCAGGGATGTCAACTGTTTGCAACAACAGTTACTGATTTAGATGAGGGTGAGAGTCGAGAGGTATCTCTTGATGATCATCCTATTCTTAGGGAATTCATGGATGTATTTCCCGATGACATTCCTGGAATGCCACCGAAGAGGGATATCGACTTTAGAGTTGACCTAGTTCCTGGAGCTGAGCCTATATCTAGAGCTCCTTATAGAATGACGACTAAGGAGTTAGAGGAACTTCGCATTCAGTTAGAGGAACTTTTAGAAAAGGTTTTATTAGATCTGAGTGTTTCCTTGGGGGAGCACATCATCTTAAGTAAAGAAGGATGGATCTCTTAAGTACATTGCATTGACTATCGTCCAATTGAACAAGGAGTTCACGATTAAGAATGGTTATCCCTTTACTAGAATCCCGATGATCTTTTGATCAAATAAAGGGAACTAATGTTCTCTAAAATTGATTTGAAATACGGCTATCTTCAATTGCATTATGGCTTCAAGGCCGACATTCATAAAACTGCTTTTCGAACTCGTTATGGGCATTACGAATTCACAGTAGTACCATTTGGGCTAACGAACGCACCATCTGTATTTATGAGTTTAATGAACGGTGTATTTCGTACATACCTTGATCGCTTTGTCCTGGTATTTCTCGATGAGATTTTAGTCTATTCGAGGAACATGAAGGAACATGAAGAACACTTGAGACAGGTATTGCAATGTTTAAGGGAAAATCAATTGTATGCAAACCTGAAGAAGTGTGACTTCTTTCAAATTGAAATAAAATACCTTGGACACGTGATATCAGGAAAAGGTATTGCTATGGATCCTTCAAAGATCCAAGCTATTGTGGGTTGGCCCGCACCTACTAATGTAGGTGAAGTTCGTAGTTTTATGGGTTTAGCTGGCTATTATAGACGATTTGTAGAGGGATTTTCTAGAATAGGTCATCCTATTACTTCTCTTCAGAGAAAAGGGAAGAAGTTTGTTTGGATGGAGCAGTGTCAGATGGATTTTCAGACTCTTAAAGAAAAGTTAACTAATGCGCCTATACTCATTGTTCCTGATCCTACTAAGGATTTCGTAGTATGTGCGGATGCATCTTTAGAGGGTTTAGGAGCAGTTTTGATGCAAGATGGGCATGTGGTTGCTTATGAGTCTCGTAAACTCAAGGACCACGAATTAAACTATCCTACTCATGACCTAGAACTAGCTGCGGTAGTGCATGCATTAGTTCGTTGGAGGCATTTCTTGTTAGGTCATCGCTTCGAACTTCATACTGATCACCGTAGTTTGCAATACATCTTTACGCAACCTAACTTGAATGCTAGGCAAAGACAGTGGATGGAGTTCTTGTGTGAGTACGATTTTGAAGTAAAATATGTTCAAGGCAAAGAGAACGTAGTGGCTGACGCTCTTAGCCGACGTCGACATGAGATTTCTGCTACTACTCTTGAAGTAGATTTAAGAGGTCAAATAGTAGCTACACTTCCTACTGATAGATTATATCAGGAAGTAAAGTCAGAAATTGAATCTGGTAGACCTTTAGAAGGTCGATTTGAAGGTTATGTCCTAGAATCGGATGGTATATTACGACATTTAGGTCGCATTTATGTACCACATGTAGAGAGTCTTCGTACATTAATCATGACTGAAGCTCATCGAGCTCCGTATTCAGCTCATCTAGGAGTTAAGAAAATGCATGCTGATCTTTGGCAATTGTATTTCTGGCCTGGTATGAAACGTGATATTGCTGACTACGTATCGAGATGTCTTGAATGCCAGCGAGTTAAAGCTGAGCATCATCATCCTGCTGGATTATTGCAGCCACATCTCATTCCTGAATGGAAATGGGACATTATATCCATTAACTTTATTGTAGGGTTACCTACGTCGTCACGTCGACATGATGCCATCATGGTAACTGTTGACTGTTTGACTAAAGTAGCTCACTTTTCACCTGTACGTTCATCTTACAATGCTTCATCTGTAGCTAGGATATTTATGGAGGACATTGTTAGATTACATGGAATTCCTCGTAGGATTATTTCGGATAGAGATCCTGTATTTACTTCAGCCTTATGGACTTCATTACAACGTGCTTTAGGTACCCAGTTGAACTTTAGTTCAGCATATCATCCTCAAACCGATGGTCAAACTGAAAGAGTTAATCAAATATTAGAGGATATGCTTAGGATGTACGTAATGGACCAACAATCACATTGGGAGGATTACTTGTACTTAGTAGAATTCGCTTATAACAATGGATATCAGAGTTCCATAGGAATGCCACCATTTCAGGCATTATATGGTCGTCCTTGTCGAACTCCACTGAGTTGGGATCGACTTGAGGATAGAGTGTTACTTGGACCTAAGATGCTTCGAGATATGGAGCAACAGGTTGACCGTATTAGAGAGCATTTGATAGCAGCTCAGGATAGGCAAAATAAATATGCCAATGCGGATAGGATCGATCAACAGTTCGCTATTGGTGATAGAGTGTTTCTTCGAGTGCGACCGCGAAAGAGTCCAATCCGTTACGGAAAAGGCTCTAAGCTTGCACCTCGTTTCTAGGACCATTCGAGATCTTAGAGAGAATTGGTCCTGTGGCATATCGACTCGCCTTACCACCCAGTTTGTCTCGTATTCATGATGTTTTTCATGTATCAGTACTTAGACCATATCATCCCGACATATCTCATGTACTTGATTGGAATGCGTTACAGGTAGAGGACGGGCAGCTGGCTTTGGAGCCCGTGGCCATTCTTCAGCACCGGATGCTCGGTCTCAGGGGTCGAGACGTTGATCAGGTGAGGGTCCAATGGGATCCTAGCTATGAGGCTTCTGCTACCTGGGAGGATGCAACACGCATGAGGGAACTTTATCCTTATCTGTTCGCAGGCTTTCAGGAGCAAGCCTGATCCTAGGGGGGGAGGATGTAGTACCCCTTCGTTTATGCTTATGCTTTATGTTGCTATGCTTTCATACTGTTAGACCTATGATGTTTTGTTGGATATTGTGATCGCTGGTTTTGAGTGATAGTGGATTATTCTGTGACATGATGATACTTTGTTTGATGATTATTGATTTCAGTTATGATTGGATATAGTGTAGATGTTTATTTTCAGTTGTTATTGATATGTATATGTTATGATGGACTAACAACATTTATTTCGTCAGTTTTGCTGTGAAGTGTATTGGTGTGGAGAACAGAATCGCATCACTCGCTTGCGAGTGCCCTATGATATCTGTGATTTTCTCCGCACGGTGTGTCTATTTCATGCTTTATATATATATATGTATGCACATTATTGGCTTGGTTGTAGGATTTGCAAGTACATGACACTGACTCCACCTGTGTAATCAGGTCTGAGCGTGTCAAGACTCAACGGAATCGTTGATCGGGAGATAGTAGTCTGGTTTACCCTAGCCTAGTCTTTAATCTTGGTCATAGTACTTTGTTTGTTTTCAGTTTTGAGTCATAGGTTGTATTGTATTTTCTGTTGGTTAAATCGTTTTGAAAAGGTAAATTTGATTAAATTTTAATGTTGGAATATTGTGTTTTAAATTATTGATATTTAATTAATGTTTAAATGTAGTAGGAATTACTTGTTTAATAATTTAATTCATTAATTAGCTTATTTGGTTAAATAGTTGATCCTAATAAGATTAAACTATTTTAATTAAATAAATAAATTAATTATATTAAATTATTAAGTGTGAAATTTTTATTGCATTTGAAAATTAATTAAATTATGGAAAATTAGAAAATTAAAATAAAAAAAAATAAAATGCATGTGAAAGGAAAATTGGTTTTTCAAAATTTAAATTAAATAAAATTGAAATTTGCATGCAAAATTAAAAGGGAAAAAACTGCCGAGAAGTTGTGGAGAAGATATTTGCAACTTCTCGACAAGTGTGCAAGTTGCATTAATTTGGGTTGTTAAAAATTTGTTACGGAGAGGTTATTGTGGATCTCGGGAAATTACAGAGGTTGTTGAATTTCCTCATGGGGAAATTATCAGAATATTGCAAAAACTCTCTTGCTGTAAAAATTGAAATCTTCTTAGAAGTTGTTATCTCTCTGTTTTATTTTGGTTGATTTTGGAATTGGAAGATCCTTCAAAGGATTCTTGGAGGTTTGTCAAAGCTTTCATTGGATTTGGTACTTTGAAGAAAGATTTGGAAGATTGCGTTCTACAGGCAAGAATCTCTCCAAAATCAAGATCCTCAATTCACAGGTATTTCCCTAGTGTTTTATGTTGTATGCTTTTGAAAAGAATTTTCTTTATTGTTAAATTCTTGAATTTTCTTGAAAACTTTCTGTAAAATTTTTCTTGTAAATTTGCACTTTTCTGTTTTTGATGAAAAAGAAAATGAATTTTTGGGAAAATGACTTTTTAGTGAAGAATTTTGCTGAGTAATAATTGAAAATTTTCTTTGATAAATAAACAGTTAAATGGTATAATTTCCCAGTTTTACTAAAAGAAATTCTGAGAAAAATATTTGTTTAAATCACAGTAAATTTTCCAGATTTACTATAGAAAATTTTGTGGATTGTATTTACATAATAATTGTATTTTTATTCTTTTACTGTTAAAATATATATATATATATATTTATATATATTTATATATATAAATATTATATACTATAAATTTCTAAATTTTATATTTAATGCCTAGTAATTTCTGTTAAATCGCCCTACTGGCGAAATTTATTAATGAAAATTTTGGATTAAAAAAAAAAATCCGAATGGGAAGCCGAAATTTAAAACCACAGTTTTTGTTTTGTTTAAAAAAAATATATGGGATTTTGGGGAGGGCCGAAACCCTCCCCATACGCCACAGCTTGGGCGCAGCTGTTAAGGCTGGCACAGAACCTTAGGGCTGCTGGGCGCACTGACAGGGCTCGTCCTCCATAAGGAGGCCCGCAGGGCTAAAGTTTACCTTATATGAAATGTAAATCACAGAATAAAGAAAAAATAGAATTTTATGCGTTTTATTAATTTCGTTTCAAACATATGCGGATTTTATATGTATTAAATTCGAATTGAATATAATACGAATTTCGAAATAATATATATATATATATATATATTTATATATATTTAATATATAATGCATATGTATATATATATATAATTATATTAAATTAAATATTATTATTATTATTATTATTTAAAAAGAAAATAATTAAAGAATTTAATTTAGATATATTGATGGTTAATTATCATGATCTAGATATTTGAACTAAAAATAGATTGTTATTTTGGAATTATATATATTTTTTTCATTATAATATATATGATTGGAAAATTGGGCAAATTGTAGATCTGATTTTTGTATTGAATGGAAAATGAATTAAATTGTAGATGAATAATTCTGATATTTTAAGTCTTTTGCTTGAGAGGATTTAGTATATCCGAATTATAGATATTTAATTTCCTTGATTTGTTTTATTGTGTTTTTCCGGGCAAAATAGGAAAGTTATAATTGTTCAAGCCTTCTAGAATAAATTGTGTAGGATGGGGGTATTATTGTTTCAAAAGTATTTCTTAAGTTGACTTGGGTTGTACAAGAGTTAAACATGGTGTTTGATACTGTTATGGATTATTTGTTATTGTGAGTCGTAATTTGTGCACTTGGTAAACCCTAGTCATGAGCTTAGAAACCTTGTTATGTTTAGGGGAGTGGCTGTTTGTAAGGGCCGACACACAAAGTGGTGTCAAGGTAACTTATAAATAGTTAATTAAGTTAGTGATAATTAAATGACACATTAGTTAGAGTTAAAACATTTAACAAGATATTTTTCCTCACTTATGACTCATGAGCTACTACAGTCATGAGTATAAGATGAGAAGGCCTGGAATGGAAAATCGGAGTCTCGTTTCCTTAAGAGACATTTGATTCCACAACAGTATGCAATAGGGGCCGGGTTTCGTAAGAGGTTACCAGGGTAACCCAAGGATTGGGGGCCGGAACCTAGGAAGAAACACCAGGGTAACCTTTGCATCATTGTGATGACACTCCACCTAGAATAAAAGTCAACCTCGTATTTGTAGTTAATTCAATTGTCTAAATCTGGAAGCAATGTAACCATTAGATTGTTTGTACTAGTGTCTAGGGTTAGTAGATTAGGTCTAGGTAACCTTATTACTATCTCCTAGCACGGGGGGTGGACCTATGGGTACCACATGGTTGGGTGGAACGTGCACCTTACTCCGTTGGGTCCCCAGTATTGATCGTGGCATTGAGAGCTTCATGGATGGAGAGCTCACACTTGGATTTCATGTGTACTTTCATCATTGTATATTGTAAACTTGTATTTAAAAATATCCCTCAATTGTATAAGAGGTGAACAATGTAATTGTATTTGTAACTATTATTTGAACTACCTCATCAAGTTGGATGAGTATTGTAATATCAATGCAATGTATGGGAAAACATGTTTGTACTTTATTATGTTAACAAGAATGAAAATTTATTATTATGCAATGTTTATCTTTATGTTATTAATTAAGTGTGCAATGCGAAATACTTAAGTTACTTTTGGAAACTCAAAGTAGTGTAACGTCGTTTAACCTAAGAATGTATGCAACTAATTAACTTAGTATTAATACTTAAAAAAAAAATTATTACACCTTTTTAACACTTTTGCAACATTCTTAGGTTATTAAGACGGGGCATTACAAAAAGGGTGAGAACCCTTCAATTTGAAGGGAGGAGGAAAAAAAGTAGAAAAATGAAAAAAACATTGTAACCTTAAAATCCCAAAGAAAAATAAAAATAAAAGAAGCTAAGATCTAGGATCCCAAAAAGATGTGTGAAAGGAAACATTTGGAGGTAATTGAAAAACAAGACAAGGAAGAGGAGGAGAATTTAGGTCCATTGCAAAGAAAGACGAAAAAAATCCAAGAAAAGGCTACTCCAAGTGAGCCAAATGTAATATGTAATATACAAACACCCTCTTCTCTTCCTTCAACAATAAAAAATTTAATTCCATATCCAACCCTTCCATAGATTATTCCTATTCCTACTTATTTTTCTATGATCATAATAATCCACTTCATTACTAGTTCCACCTATTCTTTCTACTCCACCATTGTCTATTTTTGGAACTATTGTCCACCCTGTAGATACAACTATTGCTACTACAACCACGATGAAAATTATTTTGATGAAGTCAATAAAGATGGTCCCATTAATTTGGTCACACCTCAAACTTATCTAATAAGTTCCACATCACAAACTCTCCTCCATCACTCTCCAACATAGATAGAGTCATCTAAGAGATGGAAGAGCACGAAGCATTGCAAGGTGGGGTGAAGACTTAATAACATGATGAACAAGTAATAGTAGAAAAGGAGAAAGATATATATATATATATATAGAAGAGGTCCAATACGAGCAAATCATTGATCCTTAGACCACATAAGAGAAATTTCAAATTTAGGTTCGAATAGAAGATGTTCTAATCAATAAACCTCTTAACCCTCAAGCTCAAACATAAATTAATGCATAGAATAATGAAGAGACTGGTATCCCATAGCAATGAGATAAAGGACAACTTAATAAGGGTCAAGGTCTAGTCTTGTAACAAGTAGAAATAAGTGATGTTCCATAGAATCCAGTTGCCATAACATCTAGTCCATCTAATCCTCTAGAGTAAATAAAGGGTGATGTACTATGTCACAACCCTCTTTTTTTATGAATAACTATTTACAACAATTTAATTTTAAATATTTAATAGAAGAATGATGTTATTAGGGTAGTGTTATCTTTTAAATTAGTTGATTTAATGACTATGATGGCTAATTAATGGAAATAAATACATACTTGTGTAATTTAAAATAATAAGTGTTTTAATAATTAACCTTTTGAAAATATTTTATTTAAGTTGCTATCTTTAGTATAGTAGTAGACTAGGAGCTACGAGAAGGTAAAATAGCAATTATAGCTCCTCACTTAGTGGATGATTGGAAAAGAGATAGAACTACATGACATGAATTTAGGAAGTGAAGGGAAGAGATATGCATGAAGAAAGAAGAGAGGTGATAAAACGAATGGGAATGATAATGGGAAGAGGAAAGGAATTTAGTGCTCACCAACCCTTGCCTTTAGGGTTCCACAAGAAGCATATCACATGGGTTATTTTGAATCTAACAGAATGCTTGGGGTCGACTCTTATTCAAGGGTATCTTCTTATCTTGATGCTCAACACCTAATTTCTTATTTCAATTTACCCTTTAGTATTTCAATGGTTATATATTGTGTCAACATCAATTACAATTACATAGATTTTTGGATTATAAAATAATACACAAATGTTTTTAGATCAAAAGTAGCTAGACAAAGCTAGAGAAATGTATTCTTAGACAACACACTCAAAAGAACTCTTCTAAAAGAAGTGAAGACATGTTTTAATGGTCATACGCACCTTAGAAGTCAAGCTCATTAGAATTGAGCATCATTTACATGAGATCTTGAATAATATTTTCTTCCATAGCTATTTTTGTAAAATTGAACAAATATTTGGATGCTTAAATAACACATAAATCTTAAATCATGACTTTACAAATAGCATATAGAGTATGTTGGCCTAAAGGATATTAAAATTTGTCATTATCATCATAATTGAGGTCTATTTACAAGGTATCTCTATATCCTTGAACTTTAAGTAGTTTTTTTTTCCTACAGACACATACTTTCAAAGAAGGGTCTATCATACTACAACAAGTATTCACCAACCTACACATAAATCCTAAATCAAGAAAAATATTAACTTTAAAAGTAGTTTTTTTTTCCCTACAAACACATATGCTTTCAAACAAGGATTTTCCAAACTACAATAGTATTATCCAACTAGCACATAGATCCTAAATCAAGAAAATTTTAGAAAAGCTTACAAATCAAGTTGGCTAAGAGATTAAAAGTTATTATCATTTATAATTTATATTGCAAGATTTCTTGATCTTTGAACCTTGAATTTTTTTTTGTTTCTTATTGGCAAGTATTTTTGCAATAAGATAATAAATAATAAATAATTATGAGTCTTAAGTCGATGTGAAAATGTTACAGATCAATTTATGATCTTCACTATTGAACACTTTCATAAGAGATCTCCCAATCTTTGAACTTCAAATAGTATTTATCTCTTATTGTTATTCTAGGTTTGCAAACTCGCACAAGCATTATGCCTATTCTGTAAATAACTCACGTGCCTTGTCAATCCTTTTGTTTTGTTGGCTTCCACACTTTGCATGCATGTCCATTGGCACTTGCATCCTTTAAGTTTTGATAGATGTCCATTCCCTGTCCGAAAACTCCTTTTTGGTGCTTGTAAGGTCTTGGGAAGGGTTGTGGAATTTGGCATTATGCCTCCCAATTGTTTTAGCAACTGTTTTAGCTTTATTGTATATAAAACCTTATCAACAAATCTTTATCATGCATCTTATATAATCTTTGCATTCAAAGGGGGCGGGTGGCCTAGTTCAATTGGCTAAAACATTTTATTGCAGGAAAGAGGTCACGAGGTCTAGTCTCCCCCATCCCCGTAGTACTGGAGGACGTGTCACGCATCGTGGGTCACATGAAAAAAGTAGTCTCTCCCCATCCCTGTGATACTGGAGGACGTGTCATGCATCGCAGGTCACATGAAAAAAGTCTACTAGATACAGTACAGTTTATAAGGGGTCTACCCGATTCTTACATTCTAAAAAAACAAAAATCTTACATTTAGAGATATAACCTTATTAAGGAGACATACACATGCAAGGACTCTGCATATATATATGAATGAAAGGGTAGCAGGAATATCTGTGGTCTGCAGAGGTCAGCATTTCTATAGAGAAAAATAATAGCAGTGGCATTAGAAGAAACCCCATCTTTTTGAATTTATCTTATGAATCTATCGAAAGATGAATTTAGTTAGTGAAGAAGCTTGAGTTTCTTCAGGGATTTTAGCAGTGGACCAGATAACCTGTATTGGGAGAAAGATCATTGATGATTGCCTTAGGAAACGGAACCTTCAAGGCATTTCTTGATATGTTCATAAATGTCAATCCCACGCAACTTCCAATATTATTTGGGATGAAACCATTCAACATATTGCCCAAAATCTCTATAGCTTGAATCATTGCAGTTTTACCAATTTTCTGGGACAAGGACCCTTCCAGTGCATTCCATGACAAATTTAAGTAGAACTGAAGATTTCTAAGCTAGCAAGAACTTCTCCAGATATGTCGCCCCTTAGATCATTGTAAGACAAGTCTTGCAACTCTAATTTCTAACATTCACTTAAACTGCCAAGGATCTATCCTGATAATCTATTCAAATATAATCTTTCCAAAATTTTGAAGGCCCTCAATCCAAATAGAATGGACCCACTCAACATGTTATAACTTAAGTCTAAGTAGTTTAAGTTGGAAAGATTTGCAATCTGCTAAAGCATGCTTCCACTTATGTTGTGTGTGAAATCTCAATGCAAGATAGATTGGGTGAAAGCTGGCCTATGGAGGAACGCAAAAACACCAATAAATTGAAAATAGGACAAGAGTACCTCTTCTGGTTTGGGAGAATTTGTGAGAGTTGTGAGAAATGACAAGGGGTTACTACTGTCTCTAACAAGTATGTTGGAATACTAACTATTTTTTTTCAAGCAGGCACAACTTTTTTATCTCTTCAAGAACACTACCACTTAGCTAGTTTATATTTAGACAAATAGTAGTTACAAAAAGTGGTTATGTTAGGAATCTAATGTATTCCTTTTATATGTATGATAGGGAATTTCATAATTGAGTCAAAACCTTTAGTGCTTATATCTCACGGACCCTCGAATGCTAAATTAATTACAATTAATCAAGATGTTCTTTAGATCCTTAAATTCACTAACAATTTTTTTTATATCTTCATGGGTAAGAACTAATTTGAAAGTTGTTATGAATATGTATTAAGGTTCTAACCAAATATACATATTTAGAACATACCATCTATTGTAATGCATATATATGTCCATGTCAAGATTGAAATTAAAGCATTCATAAATGAGTTAAACTTTTATTGAATTATCTTTAATAAGATAGATATGAACCTGTATTTTATGTTCAATATAAGTTATGGGTTATGAATTGAAAGTCTAAATGTGGCCCAATTAGTTAATTAAAATATATACCAAGGTATAGCTATTATTGATCTAAATTATAAAATTGTAGATATAGCCACTTTAAGGGAAAATAGATATATTAGATTAGAAATATTTAGGAACTTAAGTAAAATACCTATGTCGAGTTAACATATGAAACCAAACACTTTATTTCATGATGGTTTTAGATTAGAATTGATTTCCTAGCTTAGATTGATCAGATTACTTATTTATTTTGACTATAATGCACACAACCAAGATCAACTTATACATGGATCTGATTTTGATCATATTGGGAGCATAGCATATGAATCTTTGATCCTATTAAATTAGTGACTACAAATTAAGTTGACAATGCCTTCAAATATAACATTAATTGACTTAATGTTTAAGAAATATAAGTTATGAGGTATATATTGTGTTTTACAAATAATTTGAGATGCATGAGTTTTATTTAAGAAAATGTAAATCAATAACAAGTATGAATTCTTGCAAGATACTTCTAGAAGATGGTAAGTGTTTATAGTGTCATAGATGTGCATTGAATTTTAGTTATTAAATTTAGATTTTGTATCATATAAGTGTATCTCACATGGTTATGTGATTTTATTTATCATATTAGTCAATTGTGAGATGAATAGAATTATCTAATACTATTGAATCAAATTATTTTTAAGGTGTATTATTTTAAGAAAAACTTCTTAGGTTGGGGTATTATACATCCAATACACAAACCAATAACCTTTTTGGAATGAGAAAATCAACTTAAATGTTCTAGGTAAACATGAAAATCCTCACAATGAAAGCTCAACGTTAAATACCTCCCTAAAGTGTATTTGTAAAGTAAATCCTAATTAGGTTTATTTCCTTGTTCCACTTGAGTGGGTGCTAACTAAAGGATAACTATTTGGGGAAATTGGACCCTAGAAAGGGTTGTATAACCACTTGCACAATTACATGAAATATAGATTAGAAACCATAACTAAATATAACACTCCTTGTATCATTTGGAAGCAAGTATGTAGGCAATATGGTGAACGAAGGAAGTTCCTAGTACATAGGATTTTAGGTGTGAGGTTAGGGTTTCCTAAGGATTGGATTCTCAAATTACTTCGAAGAATAAATAAATAATTCTCTTGACATAATAGATGAATAAATTTCTTAATTAAGCTTAAAGGTAAACCTCTAAAGAGAGTTTGAGATAAAACAAAAATTAATTGCATCCTTAGACGAAATCTTTGTTGGATTTTCTTGACTCCCCAAAGCTTCGGGATGAATTCTAAGGTTTGATTCAAGCCATATATGCTCCTAATATATAAAAATCTTCGTACTCTTCCAATAGAGAAGTGTAATCTATAATGAGTGACTTAGGACCCAAATGGTCCCACTGAGTCTAATTCTTTGGAGAGACAATGTACATATCCTATATGGATAGATGCATATCATGTTTAGAGAGATGCCTACCATAGATGGATAGAAGAGTGTCTATCATATATGAATGGATACATGTCTCATATGGATAAGTTTCTATCATATATGGATGGATGCCTAAGTATGCAAATGAATGAATACTAACAAATGGATAGTTACATGTCTTCATGAAATACATGGGAGGGAAACTAGAGAGATAAAATGGCCCACCACTCCAACATTGACGACTCTTTCTTTTTGGGCACATATGTGATTCCTATTCTCAACCCCTTGTCTAACTACGTGGAGTTGTTGAACCATGTTTATTGACACACCAAATGCATTAAAACATCATGTTTGCATGGAGAAGGTTTCTTGCTATCTTTTCCTTACAAATATCCTTACACTTTGTAGGTAGCATCTTCCTTTAGTGTTTATAGATGTTGGCACACAAAATACTTGTCAATGTACAATGATGATATATTAAACATTCAAAACCTACCATTCTTTAATCTTGGCCAGTGAATACATTATCAATTATTAGCCTATTTTCTCCCACCATGAAATGCTCAGATACATTGCCAATTGTGCTACAAAACTAGAGCACTATTTTGAGAGCTACTATCATATGTTAACTCAAATTTCAAGCAATGAAGTAACTCTAAAATTAATAACTCATTTCCTTTTCACATGTTTATAAATAGGACTATTGTGGATCATGATATCAATACATAGGAGAGTATTCTCCCTTGTCTTTGAATGCAAATATAAAAATATCATTTCTCTCCTCGCTAAAGAATGCTTATTTATTTAAAAGAAAAGATGTATTTGAGTTAAACTAATAGATTGAGATGCTCTTATTCAAGCCTTTCCATGCCATTCCTACAAACAATGTCTCATCAAGGAAGGATAATGGAGTGTATTAGAAGAGTATGGTTGGCTCTTGTACTTTAGATGGCATGCTTATCTCACACTTCTCGATTCTATCTTTAGTTCTAATGTTTAATTAAATTTTGTGAAATCAATCAGACTCATTGGAACCATTGATCTAACAAATGGTAGGTCGTGCATCACCTCCACGATAGCTATGTACTATTGTCTTAACCAACCTTAACATGTTTGTTTGTTTGTTGAGAGTTGGATATTAGGTAGGACTAGGAATAACTATTGAGTTTCAAAGACGATCTACTTCAAATAATTTGGAATTATCACTAGATTGAAAATAAACTAGGTATTCAATTAAAATAAGTTGGAAACATTGGAAAAAAAATCGGCCAATCCTATTATTTTACAAAATTTAGAATCCTATTTTATTTCGTATAGATTTTCAAATCCATTGTAGCAATAAGCAAAAAGTCCACATTTTAGAGATATGTGCACCCATTTGAAAAATCTATCAAGAGTAATGCTTT
>VDFB02282542.1:0-55287 GCA_007258455.2 Sequoia sempervirens | reverse complement strand
ATAAAGATAGGATTTTTTATTATTGGGAAATAAATAAAACAATGGAATGTGAAAACTAAACAAGTTCAAATAATTTATTTAATTTTGGAGAAATAATTAACTAATTAAATAATTAAAATTATTTAATTATGTGAGATGAGAGGAGTGCATGATTCAATTAAATAATGAAAAATATTTAACTATGTAGATAGAAGGATAATGCAAGATTTAATTAAATAATTAAAAAATATTTTATTATGGAGGTGGAAGAATAATTGAAAATTAATTAAATAGTTAAATAGTTAAATAATTATTTAATTAAAGTGGGTGAGAGAAAATTATTAATTAAATAAATAATTAAAATTATTAATTAATTAAATTATTTAAATTATTTAATTAAAGATGATGAGTGAAAAAGGTGAAATAAGTAAATAATTAAAATTAATCTAATTAAAGTGCGAAAATAAGTTAGTTTAATCATATAATTGAAAATTAGTTAATTACTAGTGATGAAAGGGGTGACGAGTGATGATGATGGGAAATGATGAGTTTAGAAGAATGTGTTATATATTTTTAGGTGTCTAAATTTTTCCACTCTGTGAGATAATATACCCTATTGCATTGTTTCAAATACATGCTTTAAATATGGAGATATTTGGTGATAAGATTCCCCATTGTACCCCAATGGATGAAGGAATTATGGTTAGATGGTTGTTTCCCCCCCTAAGAGATTGATTGGAAAAATATTAATTTTTGGATTAGGTTCACAATAGGTAATTGAGATATGTTTAGTGAAGATGAGGATGAAAATCAAGTTTAGGGTAGCAAAGAAATGGATTAGGAGAGGTAGGGTATGATGAAAGTGGGATGAGGGTGGCTAGGATGAGGGAATCTAGGGTTTTCATGTCTATATATAGGCCTAGAGATGTCATTTTCAACTCACTTGCACACTCAGAGTTTAGAGATTTCTAAATTCCCTAGATAGTTTATAGTGTGAAGATGCTATAGAGATGGTTGGAGTTCCACAAGTTGTACACTAAGGAGACCAAGCCCAAGAGTACCAAAGGCCAATTGGGGCACCTCAAGCGATACATATCCAGCGCTTAGGTCCCTAGACATATTTTAAAGTGCATTTATTACTATGTAAAACTAGGAAGAAAATACATGAAACCATGAATTGAAACATATGAAACCTAATGTGACACATTTTATGTTATCAAATTGCATATGATAAAGTGCGACGATTTTGAAAAAGTGGTTCGTATTTGAAAATGGTAAAGCAACACCTTTGAAAAATGGCTTGCATATGATTTAGGAGATCGGTTCCTTTAATTTTAGGGTCACATTTGAATGTGAAATTTGTATTTGATAATAGCTCAGCTAGTGAAATTAGGATTTTTTAAAATTTTGATAAATTGATGTTACATGCACTATGTTTGCAAGATGTTTTAGACCCTATCATATCGGGACAGTGACATCGTACAATGTTGCAGTGGATTGACTATATAACTGAGCTCAATTAGTCTTTTTTGAGTGTTGTCAGATTATTTCACTTCACTTATATTCCAAATATTAGAGCACAAAGAGCGATGATCACTGCCCTCATGGAGAGGTATCATAGTGAGATATTGGCATTCATCTTACCTACTAGAGAAGTCATGATCATCTTAGAGGATGTATGGAAGATCTTGAGGATCCCCATTCATGGTGCTCGAGTTGTGTGTGATACTAATACTAACAAGGAGGCTTTGGAGAGGGTATTCCATTATGTTGATCCTTACATTAAGGATGGTGAGATGAGCGATAGGGAGATTTGATGATCTCCCATTGGTTTTGGAAAGTTTATTTTGTGGTTTCCTTATTCCAGATCATTGGTCTAGATGATTTTATGTTGGTTGGGGATGTGTCCTAGAGACAATTTTATCAGATAGTGTTGTGTTTTCCTTGCTTCCATTTGTTTTGGCTCATTTATATCATTATATGTACTAGGTTGTTTATTGGCATGCTACTAGCTTATCATGTAGAGTCACTTTGCTACATGTTTGGGCATGGGAGCATATCACCATCATTCATCCTTTGGGATATGATCCTTGATGGATTGTTTTTCCATATGTGTATATCTATGAAGTTGCTTTGAAAAATCATCACTTAGGTGACTTGGATTACTGGAGATGATGTATTGACAATATGGATTAAATTTTATATTCTTATGTCATCTTTGATGGTATGTTAGCTATTATTTTGCATATGGATTTTGAATACTTGTTTTCATAGATTTATCTATTTAGGTGTACCATAGAAAAATGGATCTTGGACATTTTCATGGTCTTTTAGGTCTTTTTCTTGTGATGCTTGATCTATTTTTCTTAGATTTAATGGTGCAATGTAACTTATGCATTCACATTATGTCCTTAATATTCAAATTATGATGCCTTGTGAAGGTGTTGTGAAGTGTTGTAACACATTTCTACACATTTATAGACTCTTCTCATTATAATTCATCTAAAAATCACCTTTTTATCACTTATCAAGTCCTATTTTAGAGTGTGGTAAAGTCTTGTCCCAAGATTTCACATTTTTCTACGCTTTCTATCACTAATTATACCTTTCTTATGCTTTATTTGGCCCCTTTATGCACTTACAGGTCATAATTAAGTACATTTTTTATTTCAAACCTGACAAGCAACATTAAATGCAACTTAATTCCCAACACCCACTTACAATCCTAGAGTGGGACCCATTCACCATGGGTGGCGAATGAATCCCTCTTGGCTCAAAATTCAAAATAGTTCAAAATTTATTTTAGGTTTTTATTCATTAAGACCTTATGTCGGCTTGTGATGTATTTTTCAGGTAATTAGGGCATAAGTGTGTATAAATAGGTTCTTTTCCATGCATTTTAACACCTATTCATTAAAGCATGCAAGCATTCATCTAATTCACTCATACATCATCAATTAGCATTCTTTCATCAAAGCATCATTGAATCAAGCATCTTGGAACAACCATTGACATATATCTTCAGACTTCAATAACAAGGATTTGGTGAGTTTAGGACATTCACATGTTGTTTATTCATAATTCCTTTCTTGTTTCCATGTCATTTCTTTATCAAGGGTTTGATTAAACAAAAGTTAGATTAGACCAAGGAAAATTCCTATACTCTCACCCTTAACCATTTTTCCCTTTTTTGCATGTGTGTTTGTAGGTCTTGTAGGAAGATTTGTCAAAGAAATAGGTGTTGAAAAGTGGAAAACAAGTCATCAAAGTGATTCAAGTCAACTAAACCCTAATTCAAGCTTGGAGACAACATACAACTCATTTTCTACATATTTGACTCTATCAACCTGACAAGAAGATAAGTGTAGATTTGGACCCACAATCTTGACCCTTGAATTTGCATAATTTTGGAGGAGGACTGATTCACCATCAATGGTGAATGAGTCCCACTTTTAGGCTAAAATTTTGATTTTGTCATAATTCAGTTCCCAACTGTTGGAAACCAGTTTTAGGTCATTTTACCAATAGGAGGACTAATTCACCATCAGTGGCGAATGAGTCCCACTGGTCATAAATAGTGATTTTTTTTAGTTTCCAGAACCTTCCAGGATCAACATTCAACTTCCAAGTGCACTCTATTCAATTTCATTCAATTCTATTTGCATTTGTTTATGTTTTTAGTTCATTTCTGCATCACACCATGTTTTCAAACATTGATATTTCATTAGTTTTGCATCTAGATCATTTCATTTAGTCATAATTGCATCATACATTCCTTATTTTGAGTGAACCAGTTCATTTTTTGGGTTTTATCTCTCTCCTTTTAGGTGAAAAACCCTAAGAGTGCAAGAGAAGTCCATAGAACATCCAAAAATTGATGGTTCATCTTGGTGAACCTACAAATTGAACATATTATCTTTCTAATTTACATTGCATTCATATCCTAGGACTCATAGCATTAGTCTTTGCATTAGCTTTTTGCATTGTTTTTGCATCCTACGAATTATAAACTTTCATTAGTGAATATCTCATATATATTTAATTTTTGCATCCCAAAACATTACAAAAACTAAAATTTTGCATCTGCATCTTCATTTTGCATCTATAACACATAAAAATCACTTTAAATTTTTTGAAAAACACAAAAAAATATCATCCTTAGACTCATTCTCCACCTTGGGCGAATCAGTCCAATTGCACATTTTGAACTACATTTTCAGGCATTTTCTAGGCATTTACTGCATTTTAGTTTTCTATTGTTCTTTTTCTATTTCAATTTACAAAATTTCTATTTTTTTGCATTTTACTCCTAGATTGCATTACATTTGCATCCACCCCACCTCTTGTGGTACTTGTATGAGTGTTTGGTGATCTATTGATAATACTTTAGCGAGAAGACGTTCCCAACTCATGGCATCCCATGATCACACACTAGTTGTGGACCTTGGATTGTCTTGAGCTCCTACTCCTAGTATGGACAATGGTGCATTAGGCATGGATACTACCACTAGTACACATTTATCTTCACATACCATGCATGTTGACACCTCCAATGCTCCCATTCCACAAGAAAAAGTCATCAACATTCACGAGGAATTAGTACATTTGCAACAAAACTTATGTCTTGAAAACATTTCAACCACTATTATTCTTGCTATAAACAACATCCATCGAATGCTTGAAAGTGATGAGGGCTTGGATGTCATGAAACAAATTGTTGAGATATATCAAAAACATGCTTCTTCCCCCTCTAGTACATCTCAACTAGCAAACACTATGGTTAGCCAAGGTGGATCTCACATTCCTCCTCCAACCATAGAATCCATACCCACATATAACAATCCTAAAGTTACAACAACCATGCAACAGGTTAGTCATGTGACTCCTTCCTTCACTATTCTAACCAGCATTCCTAGTTCTTTTGTGGCATCGAATGTTCCATCTTCCACCTTCACCCATATTAATGTCCCCTTCACTTCTCCTAACATTACATACACTCCATCACCATTCTCTCTCCCACCTCATACCACTTACATCAACCCCCTCATTATAGAACTCTTTAACATTGTTTCCTCTATGCAACAACAAATATCCACCATAAGCCAAATTCAAAATGCTCCACCCACATATCATGTTTTTAGTAACCCATTATCTTTGGAAATATTAAGAACACCGATGCCACAAGGAATTGAGATGCCTAGGTTTGAGAAGTATGATGGTAAAGGAGACCCTACTAATCATTTCAATGCTTATACAAACCTGTGCAGTGATTTTTTCCTTGAAGATAAATTGTTAGCTAAACTGTTTCCTAGGACCTTAAAGGACACTGCCTTGGAGTGGTTTTCAAACTTACCCAATAATTCCATTTGATCATTTAATGAACTTGTTGATTCCTTTATAAGCCATTTTCAAGTCCATATGACTCCAAAAAAGATAATGTCTGATTTAATGAGATGTAAACAAATTGTAGATGAAAAAGTTATTGATTTCATTTCACGTTATCATTCATTATATGCTCAAGTAGATGTAAAGATTCTTGATTCACATCTCCAAAAGATGTTTATCAAAAACATACACACTCACCTTCAAGATAAGTTGACCATGATTAAATTTCCTTCATTCATGCATTTATGCACAACCCTTTGTGACTATCATAATGCAGTTACTAGTGATGATTCAATGTCCACTTCTAGCTAAGCTGAGAAGTCTAAACAAAGCAACCAAAAAAACATGCAAAACTTTAGAAAACCAAACAAAGGGTTTTTATAGTTCAATCCCCCTCCCCCACAACCCACTCAACCAGTGCATAATCAAGTGGTTGTTGTTAAAGCAGCGATGCCCTTTACCTATGGAGACCTGAAGAGACAATTTACCCCCTTACCCGATACTCTCCATAACACAATGAATCAACTGCTACAACAAAAAATGATCACTTTTCCTACCATTAAGCCACTTGATACTACCAAGCATTTACCTCCACCTTTAAACCAAATGCTTATTGTCATTTTCATTACCAAAATGGACATGACACCGAACAATGTAAGCATCTCAAACACTTAGTTCAAGACATCATTGATTCTGGTTGTTTGTCCATTGCAGGTGTCAATGACCAAGGGAATAAGTCTATTGCACCCCCGAATCAGAATTTACAAATTTTTACCAACCCATGCCCAAACACAATGTTTCATTTATCAAATCTAGTGAACCTTCGAACACTCATGTGATGAATATTGATACAAATACTGAACAACATGATCCTACTCCAAATGTTACCCATGTTAATCCTATGGATGAACTCGTGGGTACGATAGACGTTATCCCTCGAAATGGCCCAACAAAAAAATATCTTGATATTACTTTTTCTTCTCATTATATACTTAAAAATATTCTCGATGGTCCTCTTTACATAGTTGGTCGCATCTATGATAAGCCCACCAATGGGATATTAATAGATCCCACCTATGGCAAGAATGTGATCACGGAAGAATTTTTAGTATTACATGATCCTTATGAAGATTATGATAAACCAACCGCATGGATTAAAACACATACAGTTTTGTGTGCCCTATGATCAGATCCATTGTACTCCCATTACAGATAGGACCCAAAACATTGGATGTAACATTTTCTATCATTCCACAATCGAATCAGTTTCATCTACAACTAGGTCATCCTTGGCTTCACTCGATGAAAGTTGTCCCTTCAGTTATTCACAAATGTTTGAAGATTATGCTTGACAATGAGATATTTACCATACACCATAGTGGATTTCATCCATTGTCTTCTAAAGGTAATTTTTCCTTAGAAGCCTTTTGGTCTGCACCTATAGAACCCATCACCCCTTGCAAATATTTATTTTTCATTGCCTATCAAAAGTTCAAAGCCAAATGCACAACCCAATTGTCTCTTCACCACAAGTCCCCATCCACTTCCACTATTCCTATCATAGATGAGACAATGCTTCAACCTGAATTTGACCCTAAGTAAACAATGCAACCTCACAAATAACCAATAATAAACACTTCACCTTCATCATCTAAATGTCCAAGAGAAAGCGAAACCAACCTCAACATGCCTCCTTGTATTAAACAAGTTTATAAAGCCAAAGAGAAATTGATTGACCCATCCCCTCTGGTTCCTTCAATTCCTCCTCCTTGGGAAGAAAGGAGCCTATGGTGGATCAACCCACTCTTACACCTCAAAAACTTCAAAATAGAATTAAACAAAACTGCAGTGCTAGCGAGCGTAGGCGTCATTGTCATCTCTTGGCTTGCCAATCACAAATAGCTGAAAAAAAAATAAAAAATAAACCTCCACCTTTGATAGAAGCAATACATGATCACCCTCATCCTCCTCACCTGCCGCAAAAAAGTACATTACAACCATCACAAAAAAATGATCCAATACCACAACCACAACTCTTGATACATCCTTCATTGGAAATTACCCTCCATCCTCCCATCATGATTAATCTAAATGATGATGATGAGGAGGAGGAGATCTATAAAATAGATGAATAGGTGCATAACAATATTTCTTTATTTTCATCTTCCATGAGCTTAAACGATAAGTTTCCTACACCAAGTGAAGAACCTGGTACTTCCCCTAGTTCAACACTTGCAATTCTCCCTTTGGACAGTCAACCGCCCTTGCAATACACTAAACATCATTGGGAGGAAGATGACTTGCTAGATGGTTGACTTGCATTCACCTTGCTCACCTTTTGCATTTCCCTTTTTACTTTTTTTTAACTTTTTTTCTTGTATGTGTGTATCATGTTCCCTCATAATGTGTGTTTGATGTTCTCCTCTCTTTATACACTTCCTTTATTTGTACCTCCATTCTTCTGTATATCGTGCTTTATTGTTTTTCACTTTTGTTTTATGTTTCCTTTTGGGGATGATGCAAAGTGTTGAGATGCCCTATGTATCTTCCATGTTGACCCAAATGATCCCTTTTCATTTTTACTTTTTCTTTTTCTTGTGTTCTTCCTTTTGGGGATGACACAAGGCATTGAGACCGAAATGTCTCCTTCATGTTGACCGAAAAGATTTTCCTTTTCTTTTTCCTTTTCATTTTCTTTTCGCTTGTGTTTCTCCTTTTGGGGATGATGCAAAGCATTGATACTACAATGTCTCTTCCATGTTGACCCAAAACGGACTTTATTTTTCTTTTGTTTTTGCTCTCTTTGTGTCATTCTTCCAGTTCTATGTATTTGGGGAATGATGACAATTATGATCTCTTTAATCAAAACATTGCAGTAATGAACGTACTGACCCCAAATCCATAGATCCCTTATGTGTTTGGTGTGTTCCTTTCTAGGTGGAAACCCCTCTTTCTTTCATTTTCTTTTTTGTTTACATGAAGCAGCCTTACTCAAAAACTTATGACTTGGCATAGGAGCTTTCCAAGTTGGCTCTCATGTCTTGTATTTTTTTATTTTTGCATTTCTCATTTGCTACTTTAAAGTAATTGTTCACAGAACAATGTGTATAAATTCCTTTAAAGTGGGGGCATACATTGGCATTATTCAAATTACATTCTTGGTTCTTAATGTAGTCTTGTCACTTCATATGATGCGTTTGTCACTTTATGGATGACATTGGGTGTGATGTCCTTCATAAGTGTGATCTATCTTAGCATATTACATTCCTCTCAGTGGCTTGATGCAATGCACTGCATCCCCTAAGTTGTGAATATTCTATTATTTGATTGGTCCTCTCTTGGAGACATTAGAAACAATGTTCCCTAAGTTATATAACTCGCATGATTGTAACAAGACTCATTTGAACTTTCCTTTTCATTTTACATTTTTACATTGATATGGCCACCTTGTATAACACAACTTACATTCTTGTGGTACCATCTTGTTTTTTCATGAGTTCTAATAATACGCATATTTTCTTGTCTCATGAAGCACGAACCAAGATTTTCCTTTATGGCACTTTATTAAAGTTATCAGGAGGTATAACTTTGATATGGTTGAGCAGGAAGCCCATTCTGCAGCACGACTTTCCCCATAGCCACTTATGTGTTTGTGAGTACATACTAGTTCCAAGCATATGTTTCTCACCTTTTGGGCCTTGTCACTGACAGACCGCCATGAGTTTTGTCACCCCAAAGTGAGTATGCATTTTCTTTTTTGGAAAAATAGCCTAGATCTAATTCACAACTAGCTAGACAAACAATTGAAGCTTGATCTAACTTTTCCTTTTTCTCTTCCTTCTCTTTTTCTATTTCACACATGAGTTCCTTTGTTCTTATGTTTAGTTTTCCATGGGATCTTCATCTTGGGGACTTGATCATCCCTCCTGATCATTGTTATTCCATCTTGCTAGCATAAGTGCATTTGGACCCCTCTTGATATGCATGGCTACTTTAGTGTGATTTTGAAGCAAGTTCATCCTCTCACTAAAGTGGGCACTAAATGTACCATAGAAAAATGGATCTTGGATATTTTCATGGTCTTTTAGGTATTTTTCTTGTGATGTTTGATCTATTTTGCTTAGATTTAATGTTCCAATGTAAATTATGCATTCACATTAGGTCCTTAATATTCAAATTATGATGTCTTGTGAAGGTGTTGTGAAGTGTTGTAACACATTTCAACACTTTTCTAGACTCTTCTCATTATAATTCATCCAAAAATCACCTTTTTTCTCACTTATCAAGTCCTATTGTAAAGTGTTGTAAAGTCTTGTAACAATATTTTATGCTTTTCTAGGCTTGTTATCACTAATTACACCTTTCGGATGCTTTATTTGCCCCTTTATGCACTTACAAGTCATAATTAAGTGTATTTTTGAATTCAAACCTGAAAAAAAACATTAAACACAACTTAATTCCTGACACCCACTTACAAGCCTAGAGTGGGACCATTCGCCACAGGTGGCAAATGATTCCCTCTTGGCTCAAAATTCAAAATAATTCAAAATTTCCTTCAGTTTTTTATTCATTAAGACCTTATGTCGACCTATGATGTATTTTCAGGTAATTAGGGCATAAGTGCATAAATAAGTGTTTTTCCATCCATTTTAACACCTATTCATTCAAGCATTCATGCATTCATCTCATTCACTCATACATCATCTATTAGCATTCTTGCATCAAAGCATCATTGAATCAAGCATCTTGGAGCAGCCATTAACATATTTTCAGACTTCAATAACAAGGATTTGGTGAGTTTAGTAAATTTGCATGTTGTTTATTCATCATTCCTTTCTTGTTTCCATTTCATTTCTTTATCAAGGGTTTGATTACCAAAGTGGGATTTGACCAAGGCAAATCCCTATACTTTAACCCTTAACCATTTTTACCTTTTTTGCATGTGTGTTTGCAGGTCTTGTAGAAATATTTTTCAAAGAAATAGGTGTTGAAAAGTGGATAACAAGTCAACTAAACCCTAATTCAAGTTTGGAGACAACATACAGTTAATTTTTTGCATATTTGACTCTGTCAACCCGACAAGAAGACAAGTGTAGATCTCGACCCACAATCTTGACCCTTGAATTTGCATAATTTTGGAGGAATGATTCACCATCAATGGAAAATGAGTACCACTTTCAAGCTGAAAAGTTGATTTTGTCAAAATTCAGTTCCCAATAGTAGGAAACTAGTTTTAGGTCATTTTACCAGTAGGAGGACTGATTCTCCATCAGTGGCGAATGATTCCCATTAGTCATAAAAAATGATTTTTGTCAGTTTCCAGAACCTTCTAGGTTCAACATTCAACTTCTAGGTGCACTTTGTTCAATTTAATTCAATTATGTTTGCATTTGTTTATGTTTTTAGTTCATTTCTGCATATCACACTATGTTTTCAAACATTGCATATCTCATTAGTTTTGCATTCATAATCAGACAATTTTGTCAATAAGCTGCATCTAGATGATTGCATTTATTCATAATTGCATCATACATTCCTTAGTTTGAGTGAACCACCTCAATTTTTGGGTTTTATCTCTCTCTTTTTAGGTGAAAAAACCTAAGAGTGCAAGAGAAGTCCATAGAACATCCCAAAATTGATGGTTCATTAGATTATGTAGAAATTACCTTGAGTGGATGCATATTTTCTTTCATTTGGTATCAAAGCCTTGGTTGTGGTTTGTATAAACCTTATTTAAGTAGATCCGATGTATAGTTGAATCTAGGGATTGTATGGAAATAATGAAGACATTGTAAGATATGAGGGTTTTGTGTAGGTGTTTTTTTACAAATTTGGGATTTTGGGGTTGCAAATTTGTGGTTTTTTTTGCAGATTTGGGTTTATGAATCTTTGTTGGGAAAAAGGTTTTTATGGATGTTCATTATTAGATTTTTGTATGGGAAATTTTGTAAATGACCCCTTGGAATAAATCTGACCTCACCATTGGATCCAAGAGGCTCGAGAGATGAAGATTGAGATAAAATTTGGCTTGTTTGATCACTATGAAAAAAATGCAATTTTTTTTTCCCCTGCCCTGTCATACGACCATATGGCCTTCAATTTCATTCTACAAAGGAAAAATAAAATTAATTAATTAATTAAAAAAATCATGTGCATGTTTTAAACACTGCAATAATAAAAAAAATAAAAATTAAGATTAAAGGAGGGGGGTCCGTAGACCTCGTACCCCCTACCCTTTCCATGTGTTGATGGTAGATTGTATTGTCGATCATCAAAGCTTTCCACCAGCAGTATAGCCACCCAGCTGGGCCACTGGTGCATTGTCAACTTTAGCTGACAGTCTCATCGGATGGGCCATGCCCCACCCCATAGGGGTGTAAAATAATTTAAATATTCCATTAAAAATATTAAATGTTACCCCCCATTTTTTAATAAATTTTAAAATAAAATTTAACGAAAAATATTAAAATTAAAAATTAAACTACATTGTATAATCTTTTGGGTTCGCTCTGCTCAATCAATGCATCACCTAGGCACTGTTAGTGGGTTTCCAATGGTGCCACCCCATTTTCCACTACTAGCCAAATTGGGAAATTTTTTCTAGGGGCATAACTTTCACCTAGGGTGTTTGTTTTTTCTTCTTATACTCATTGGAAAGGTGATTCCATGTAATCTCACCTGAATGTGACCCATTCGTCCAAAGTGGTGAATGGGTCCCATAGGAGCTCTTTTTCTAGCTGGGATGTCAGGGAATGAAGAAATTAGGTTTATATGATGATTTAGTCATGTCTTTGATCAAATTAAGCCTTGGGATGCACAATATGGGGTCATAGGGGCCTATTAATGATGATATAAAGAGTAATTAGGGTTAGGGATTTAATGTTCAATGTGAAAGTGTGATTAAATACACTTTACGACATTAAAACGAGGTCCCTTCAAGCTTGGAGAGGTCATAACTTGTTCATACAGAGTCAGATTTTGGACTTCTTATAGTCAACGAAAAGCTTGTTTAGAGAAGTACATAGTGGATTAGGTTTGGAGGTGTTTTGGCATGACTTATTTTCTATCATTTCTATATGATATTTTTATGGGTTCTTTTGACTATGGTGATTTTGTGAGCTTATATGTCTATTCAAATCTTGGTGATTTGATGTTGGAGTCTTTGTATACTAACATGTACATCTTTTATTACTCTCATTTGACATGGTTATTAGTGTATTTTTGTATTTTTATGTTGCATTATTGCATCAATGAGTTCTCCAGTGTTGTAGGTTTTTTATGCAAAATAAGGGTAGCTCAGGTTCGCTAGTTTTGGGGGATTCATTTGAGGGATGTTGGAATGTTTCTCTCCTTATGTATTGTGAGATCATTAATTGATATTGATTTTAGGAGATGTTATTGGACTTATTACCTTGGTTTTGGGAATGGTTTTGGTTTGATCTTTCTTCGGCTTGAGATGCATACGTCTTGATTATAGTTAGATATGGATAGTGATATTCTCTTTAGGATTTTATGGAGGAGATCAAACTTATTACAACTTAGCATTTAGAGGTTTGTGTAGAAGGACACACTATAGGTTTTGATTTGCAAATTCTCTTTCGGTCTTGTTCTTCTTCCTAGATGTTTATATTCACATGACATTAGATAATGAGATATTGTGTGGAGCTATGGTGATCACTATTTTTTTGTTCATGTGTTGTTCATTATTCTTTAGTAGCTACATGGATTTTTCTTTATCTCTTTCCTTTGTTGGGTGTGAAGTACTTGGGAGAGCTATGGAAACTTGTGGTGAGATATGTATTGCATCATATTGGTTTGTAGGATTTACATATCTTTGTAGATGTTCCTTGGTACAATAATGCTAGAAGTTATACCCTATGCAATTTCACATTCCATAACCTTCCCTTTAGCATAATTTAAAATTGATAATGTAATACCCCTTTCTCTTAACATTAATTTCATCCTTGACCCCTTTATTTTTTATCTTTAAGTGAATTTTTTAGGGGATGCTATCACAACACATATATGTATGCACGTCACACAAATGTCCCAAAAATATTCTTGATTTTGTGGTTGTTGGGATGTTACACTTTCACCTACCCACAAAGTGTAACACCTCTATGGTTGTAGATCCATTGAAAACACTTCCTTGCATGCATTTTCTTTATTTTATCCTCTCATTCTTCATTCTATTCACTTCATTCAATCTTCTGTTCACTCTAGCTCATTCTTGCTCTCTTCTACATCATTTTCTTTCAATCTATCAAGCTCTCAAGCTCTCTTGGTTCTCTAAAGTAGCTCTTTGGCTCCTTTAGCTCATCTTGAGTGTTGCATACTCTCCTTTGTCATCACTATCTTTCTTAAGGGTGGTAACTTCACTCTCTTCATTGCATTATCGTGTTTTATGTCAAGTAGCCTATTGATATTCTAGCTTGTCTATTTATTTTCTATCTGTCTATCTAGTTATCCATGGACATGGAAACACCAGATTTGGGGTTTGACCAAGACAAGCCTTGAAACAACCCCAACATTTTTCCTCATTTCCATGTGTGCAAGTTGTTGATTTGGAGTGATGTGGGAGGCTTCATAGCATTGGACCTCTTGTGATTTATTTCTACTTGTTTATGTAGACATTGAAAAATTTCCTAATCGATATCATACACTTAAAACAAATTTACTAACAACATTTCCTCTTTAACCCATCCTCTTTTCACTTAATTGATTTAATTAGCCTAGCTAATTAATTAATTGCATCATTTTCATCTAGTGGACTAATTGATTTAATTGAGTTAATTCATCTGTTTTCACACTAACACTTCATCTCATTAAATTAAATAAATCAAAATATTTAATTCGATTCCCTAAGTCATCTTATTTAATTAAATAAACCTAAGTTATTTAATTAAATATAATTTCATCTCTCCCCTATTTATTAAATCATTTAATTCAATAAATATCACTTTAATTCCTCTAAATCCCTTAATTGCATAATTAAACCTTGTTTAATTAGAAATTAAACTAACTTTCCTCTAAGAAAAGGGAATATTCCCATGGAATATTCCTCATCCCCTTTTTGCACAATTAAAACTTTGTTTTAATTTGTAAATTTCCTTTTTCCTCACCCAAAGGAATATTCTAAGGAATACTCTCTCTTCTCCAATCATCTCACTTGGCTTCTTGAACAAGCTAAACCTTCAACCTTTTGAAAAAGTTACCTTTGAATTGTGTGAGCAAGTAAAAAGTGTGTTTGTTTGAGGTAAATGTGAGCCCTTGATTAAATCTCATCATGCATTCTCATCCATTGATGAGAATCCATGATCCATGCCTATCATCCCCTTCATCTTGGACTGTTGATTAAACTTTTTGATCTCAATCCTCCATTCATCATTTGTTCTCCTATAAATAGGTCACTATTTGGAGACAAATGGATCCATCTTTCAATTGCAAAGTCATGTTGTTGAATTCACTTGCACTCACACTAATATTTACTCACTTTTTAGCTTATTTTGGTTAGTTTTAATTGCATGATAGATTAGAGAATCCATTAATGGATTCCATGCATCCATCTTAGTTTATATATGAATTAGGGATTTCATATTTTAGCATAGTTTTAGCTTAGATTAGCTTAGAAATAGCATAACTAGTTCATTCTTAGCATAAAATCATGGTAACTTAGCTTGCATCATGTTCATTTTTAACATAAACTAGGTTTTCATACATCAATCACAATGGTTTCATCGATTCTCTTCCATAGAATCGATTGAAATAGGCTCACTAATCACGGGATTAGGAAAAGGTTGTCGTTTCACATCAACACAACACCAATTCCAAAACAGGATAAGTTTCATATGGGCTAGATTAGGAATTTAACTATTTTTGTGTAGTTTGTAGTTTGTAGCTTTCATTTTCAATTAAATGCTTAGTTTAGATTTCCAATTTGAATGATCTTATTTATAGATGCAGGTATGTTTGGTGAAGTTATGCTTCGATTCATCATGATTCAAGTGTAATCGACCCTCTCTGACATTCTCCTCGTCTCACATTCTAGCACTAGAAGGAAGGAAAACTGATAATCTAATCATTTTCTAGCTTGAATTCTATTTTATGTTGTTTTGCAAGACCTAGCGACACCCAAATTACAAACAACAATGCTATTTCAATAGCGTCACCATATAGTGATGCCCTAGTAATTTTAAATCCCAATGCTAAGTTAATTCTTTGATGTTGATTTAAATATGGCGACGCATATTTAATCTTGAGGTATCAAAAATTTTAAACGGCAACCCTCAAATTCAACAGTCTGACACTTTCAAATTTCAAATTGCGACACTACCGTTAGCAACGACACCAAGAAAAATACTTACGCTATCATGCTCACTATTCCTGCTACAGAGCAACACCTATTTTCACCAGAGTGATGCCCAAACTTCAAATTGCAATGCTATCATGTTTAGTGATGCCTAGCTAGGGTAAGAAATTTATGTTTTTTTTCTTGACATGTGACTTAATTTCTTAGGTTTATCTGACCACTAATGCATGCTTAACTGTGTTCTGGTTGTTATACTAAAAGGGTTTTGCAGTTTTTTAAAGAAATGGAGTGAAAGTGAAGAAATTCTCTTCTATCTTGATTTCTATAATTGTAACAAGCATTCGACGCTTTGGGGCAATTATAACCCAATTTTATGCTTTCTACTTTTTGCTTTAGGAAATGCACTAGAGTTCAACTGGGTTTAAAATGAACGCTTAAAGTTGGATAAAATTGAACCCTCACATCATCATTTTACTTTGGGCTTAAAATAAAACAAGGAAAACTTCATTTTTCATTTGGTGCTTAAAATGAACTCATCACTGCTTTCAAAAGTTAAAATTCATAACTATTTGCTATGTTTTGTGATTTTCAACTTTGTTAGTGGATGTGTATGCAATTCTCTCATGCCATTTGGTGACCTTGAGAAATAGAAACATTCTCTAACACTTTGCAAGATCAACCACATCTTTCAATTGGTTTTAAAATTATACAATCATGCTAGTGTGAGAAAGAGACATTGTGTGTGTACTCCCTCACTTTTTTTATCTTTAGAGTGGTCTACCTAAGACCAATTTGAAGTTGACTAAAACCATTTTTTCACTCAGGTCGGTATATAAATGGATAAGACTAAACTGTTAATTCCTCATGGTATGTAGGCCTTAGTTGTACAGTGCCTTTTAGAATGGGGTACTATTGTAAAAAGTATGAGAGCCCAGTGTTGCCACAATAGTGGTTTACAATTTCTAGGAGATCCTGATTTTTGCTGAAATCACATATTTTTAGAAAATATAATTATTTAAGCTTCAAATGTTCCATTTAAAGGATTCCAATTAAAGAGGGTTTGATCAAACCACCTTAGACCAAACCCCCTTGGATAGAACCCCGTTACTTTTAAACCATACCTATAACGAAGTCTCCTTTACATGTATCAAAATGCTGATAAAAACCCACTTTTGATTTACCTTTTTGGGGATCAAATGAATTCATTTAAAATTTATCTTTTTGTAAGTATTTAGTCCTTATTATAAGCTTCCAAAAAATTATAATTTTAATTAAATTAAATTTGATTATTAAATTTATTTTTTATTTCTTGTGAATGCAAGGTTTTCACGAAAATCAAGCTCTTTGTTTTGAACATGTGGAAAAATAGCAGATTATCAAAAAAAATATGCATGCAGGATATTGAAGTCCTTGATCAACAAAAAGAGAAATTGAATTTTGATATATACAAAAAAGTTCGCATTATCTGATGTTTTATGCCTGAATTGTAATTGTTTGACTTTGAAACTTGATTAAAGAAAAATATTCAATGAAAAAACTATCTAACCAAGTGTAAGCACTAGATATCATAGTTACAAATCTAAATTTGAAAGAATTAGAATTTATCCTTCATGGAAAAAAAGTTATGCGTTATACGGTGAGCGTCACTTTTTTAAAATGTTGTTTTATGAAAAAACTAGTTTTTAGGGAGATGCAAAAAGAAGTGCAATCTGATTCAAAAAAATTTGAAAAAAATATATTTAGAATCTACAGAAAAAATTTCACGAAACTCTAGTTTGCATCATCTTCAAATTCCTCATGGTTTAGCTGTTATAGGTGCCCGAATGTGAAGATTTAGTTAAAAAAAATTATTTCAGTGTCGAGTTTGGCCAAAAATTGTAAACCACTATTGTGGGATCACCTAGCCCCTAGTAGGATTGATTAAAGCCTTTAGTGGCTTGTTGGACACTCACAAGGGGCCATGTCCCCAATTGCCCTTACTACAACTCATTTGTTTAGCAAGCCAAAATCCTAAAATATGTGTTGGTGCAAGAACGGTCATTCTAAAGTTTTCCCATATTTGTATTATTCAATTGTAGAAACAAAAAAAATCCTTTTAATCTCCAAATTTTAAGGATTTTGAGATTTAGTGGTCCCAAGTAGTGTGTGTCGTGGAGAGGAGCTAGTGTCGCCAAATCTCTAAATGTTTGCATTGTCTAGTGTTTAGAGAAATCTTGGTGGGGACTCAACAAATATGGCCATTTCTATCCTAGTGTTATAAATGAGTGTGATTCACTTTAACACTTTGCTTGCCTTCAAAACGATACAAAAACATTCACTATCATCCTCAAAATTTCAAACACTTTGGCTCAAATATGGACTTCTTGAATTAGCCTTGATATTACTGATTGTCCTAAGGATTTATCCTTAGCAATTTCTAAATATCTTGGCATTAATCTCAAGCCCATATTTTCCCAAAGACAACATAGGAAATTATGGCTTTGACCTCATGATTTTCACAAAACAGACATTGTGAAAGTTATGATGTTTTTGACATATAAACATTTAGTTTGGAAACATAATCAAGACAAGTGTTTATGGTAAAATTAATTCACTTAAGCAAAGATAAATTGACAAATGAACCTCACATGACTATTTGGAGATGGATAGCTCCCATTGAACAACCTGATCTTCCAAGTGTTATAATTCAACCAAACTTTGAACTCATAAATGGTGAACAAATCAATCTTATTAGCAATTTGAGAAGCTTAACTTTGAAAACAAGGAAACAAACACATAGTGGAAAAATGCAGCAACCATTTTAGAAGAAGAAGAGGAACAAGCTAATATTGAGGCTAGAAGGCCTACATTACCACCTCCCGTGTGGCAATAAATATCTTCCTTTCTTCCATAAACTTAAACTATTTTCACATGATCTCACAAAAAATCAGGATCCTTGAGCCAAGGTCTATAGGTCCTCATTTTAGACTTAGGTATCTCACTCCAAAGCTCTTAAGAAACACCTTTAAGCACTTCATAGAAATAGAGACAGATTGGTAGCAAAATTTTATAGATGCGCTTCATGGTATAGTTTAGAATTATATGCATTCTTTTGAGGTCAACATCCTAATATTTTTACATGATACCGAACTCCCATAAATTATTCATCAAATGATCAAAATCCATAGGGGAAAATCTCCAGCCCGTCATTTCAGACATAAGAATCATAGAACAAGGTATGGTCAAAAGTGGGCTTCAATATTTTACCACAATCATTACACCTTGATGAGAAACTTTTATGCCCAAGCTAGGAGAGCCTGAATAGGTTTGAACATTCCCATCTATTCTCTCATTTAAATCAACATTTATTCTTTAGGATTTTAAAATTTTAGAGGTCTAGCATCATTCTCACTACCTTGGTCTTACCAAAAAAAAAGGTTCACTTTAGCTCAACATTGGGTCAAACATTTCCCTCACCCCTTCATCAAATTTCGTCCTTCACTCCATCTAACTTTGCAAAATTTTAAATACACCAACACTTTGGGACTTAAAACATCAATCAAACCAACTACTAATTTAGCTATTTTTTATGTGAAATGTATCCTTTTTCATGCACTTAGCTAAGGTAGTTATCATTTTTGAACTAGCTCATCTTGAAGGTCACAAGTCTACCCTAAATATTTCTAGGTTCATTAGCATCCTTTATCCCAACATCAAAACACTAAACTCAAGTCAAAAGTGTTGTCCCAAAATTTTTGCAAAGATCACTTCCCACATTACTCATCTTTTCATCTCATATTATCATCATTTCTCCCAAAAGACTTAGAGCATCGATTTTACCTAGATTTGAGTCAACTAGAGAGTTCAAATATTACAAAACTCAACACAACTCTCCCATAGGTGAAAAAATTTATGGTAAAGACCAGATCATAACACAAGAGAATCATGGAGAAAACCAAAGTTACATTTACCTCAAGTGATCCAAATCCTTTAGAATTTGATCCTAGAAGTCATGTTACCCCCTCACAACAACCATCATCTCCTTCAGGACCATATGAAATTAAAGATATCACAAATAACCCATTTGAGCTTACTTGGGAAGAAATTATGGAACATCAAGCCTTTGAAAACATAGTTCCTATTTCCTTGACATTTGTAGCACAAAATTTAACACAAGGTTTCACAACTCCATCACTAGGGCTAAATAAAACTTACATTCCTAGTCTTGCAACCAGCCTTGCTAAATATTTTAGTCACACCTCACCATTTGAAAGTAGTACACTTGTGGGTACCCTTGACACTAATCCTCCACCTCCCACCACCACTTAGACACCTACTTTTGGTGCTCCTCCTATTCTCGAAGCTCCAAAACAGCTACACACACCGCTTGAACTTCATTATTCCACCACCACTTATACATTTCAGGGATACCCTTCTTCATCCACACCTATGAGTACCACATGTGTTCCCACCATCATGCAAAGTGGTATAGACCAAGTATTTGAAAACAACATACAAGGGAATGTCAATACTATATCACAGAACCAACCCTTAATGCAAATAGGGGCATCTTTATCCAACCATCTGGTGGGCTCACCCATTCCATCTACCATTTCCACATCATCCACCATTAATCCACCTCAAAACAATCCCTTGATTACAAGTTCTATCAATCCTAGAAGTACCTTGATCACAAATCCCTTGTTTACATATTTTTCACAAGGCAATCCTCAAAACATAGGAAAAGGGAATCTTTTTAATCAATGGACTCAAGGTCCTGGAGTGTCATTTCCATTGCAAAATTTAATGACATCCTCTTTTCCCATAGTCCCCTTTACTATGCCAAATCAATCAGGACCTCAAACATACATTCCTCCACCTAATTCTACCCTCTTGCAAGGAATGTTAAATCGAGGGAATCCTCCACCTTTCACTAGCAATCCACTACCCACTCAAAACATCAGTATCCATAATCCTTCATAGATGTCTCAACAACCATCTGATCCCACATTTCAAGTACATGCCTTAGCTTTATAGCAAGCACAACAAGCCTATCAACAAGTCATCCAACAATAATGACAACATCAAGCATCCCTAGCACAATAACTACATCAAGCACAACAAGCAACCCTATCACAACAATGACATCAAGCTCAACAAGTAGCCTTAGCACAACAACAACAAGCAGCCATCACACAACAAGCAACATTAGCAACACAAAAATCTGCACAACAACAACATCAAGCACAACAAGTAGCTTTATTAGCACAACAACAATACAGGCCGAACAGTAAGCGCTAGTGCAACAACAAGAAGAATCTCAATAGAAAGCCCTACTAGCTCAACAATATACCCAACGACAACAAAAAGGTTCCCATTATCCTCTTTTGAACATCATCAATCCAAATACATCAATAACATATCCATCACTTTTGCAAAATATCACATCATACACCCAATATAACTCATCTGTCATCCCACCATATGTTCCACCACCCAACCTACAAGATGACCTAGCATCACAATTGAAAGCACTCCCACAAGAAATATGGGACCTTCACATGGGCAAGACAAAGAAACCTCATAGACAGAACTTGTGTCCTTACCCATTTGACTGAAACATAGCAATGATACCATTCCCTCCTTGGTTTGTAATCCCCAAATATGACAAATATAAAGGGAGAGGAAGTCTTGTAGACCATATCAAATAATTTAATGTCATGTGTATGGAGGTGGCTAACAATGATTCATATCTAATGCACCTCTTCCCTCAAAGTTTAATAGGTCATGCTATGGATTGGTTTTCTCATTTTCCTCCTGGTATCAAAACTTTTCAAGAAATCATTGATAAATTCATCGATCACTTCTCCTTCAATCTTGACATGGACGTCATTCTAGAAGAATTATACTCTTAAACAAAATCAAGGAGAAACTTTTGTTAATTTCTTACAATGATGGAGACAAAGAGCTAGTAAAAACAAGTGGCCTCTTCCTAATGAACAACAAGTGGGAATCATTATAGCCAATCTTGATCCAAATTTATCATTCCACTTGAAAATGCATTGCATCACATCATATGACGATCTTGTCCCTAGAGCCCTTAACATTGAAAGAGCCTTGATCTCACAAGGAAGTACTTAGGCTTACAAAGGAAATCGTTCTTCAACTAGTTCAAATGAGAAACCTTGTGTATGGGCAAAGAAAAAAAAGTAACAAATGACAGTGTAGTAGACACTAAGGTCATACTAAGTGCTCCTAGACCAAATAACAATCAAGTTGCTAACATCCAATCAACTGTGCAACAAATAACAACACCACAGAACAATCAGATCAGTAACACCAACATGCAACAAAGGAAAATAGCTAACAAGAACAACTATCCCAAACACAGGTACACAGTTATCGGAACCCATCGAGACAATCATGAAGAAGTTGATAGAGTCAAATCTGATAACACTTCCTAACTTTGAAAACTACCAAGAACCACAAGAGAATCCATCCTAGTACAACGAGCATGATCTCTATTACTTTCACAAAATCAAAGGACATAAAATAACAAACTGCATGAAACTCAAGAATGTCATCCAAAATCTCATAAAAAATGATAACATATATGTTGAGGTACCAGCTAGGAACCAGGATCTCAAGATATACAAGAACCCTTTGCTGGATCATAAAAAATCAAACAACAATGACAAAGCTAAGGATTACACTAATGTGCAACATACCTATTCCAATGTAGTTTCCTCCTATGATAGTGTTATCATTGTTTTCACCATCAAAGGAGCTCGTATAAAATGTGGAGTAACCACACGACATGGAAAAATAATTGTTCAAAGAGTCCCATCTCAATCTAGGACAGATCCTACTTTTCCCACATCTAATCCTAGCAAGTACAATCTTCTAGATCAACTTAAACAGACCCTTGCATAGATATCAATCTTATAACTCTTAAGGTTATCCCCCACACATAGAGAAATATTGGAAAAAGCCTTGTCTAATTCATCTGTTCTTGAGAACATTGATACTGATTAGTTTCAGGCTATGGTAGGGCATATCACCAACCATATTCTCACCTTCTCTAAGAAAGACCTACCATCCCTACCATCTCATAACTATGATTTACACCTTAAGATTTTCATTCATCAAAACATGGTCAAAAGAGTATTGGTAGATGGAGGTGTTGGTTTGAACATTTGTACCCTGTAGTTGATCAAAAATCTAGGATATTCAGAAAATACTATTGAGAAGACAAAGAGTACTACCATCAGGGAATATGACAACCAAGAATGGGTATCACGAGGAATCATTGCACTTCTAATCCAAGTGGGACCTCTTATCGTAGAAACTACATGCCAAGTGTTTGGCCTTGATCTTTCCTATAACATACTGCTTGGTCAACCTTGAATCCATGCTCTAAAAGATGTAGCCTCAACCTATCTTCATTATGTAAATTTTCCTTTCGAAGGCAGAGAATTCCCTATTCATGGAGATCTTGAGCCTTTTTACTACTGCAAAAGTCTTGAGGCCAAGTTCTATAAGATCCACCAAATACCCAAAAATGATGAAGGACCCACACCATCAAGCTCATTTGTTGATCCATCATCCCTAGCCTCTACCTTAGCATCAAAAATTCCCATTGTGTAGATTATCCTCAATCCCATGGGAAACCCACATCTAGCACCAAAGAACCAAAAAAAATCAATATGGCAGCTACTACCTTCACCAAGTAGGGAGATTTGAATCAAGAAGATGCTAATGAGGAAGATATCTCTAAACTCCTCTATCAAGATGAATGACCTGTTCATGTTCTTCCCATGGAAGATGATAACAAAGGCCTACAGTTAATGTAGAGCATGGGATATAATAAGAATGAGAAGGTAGGGCAGGATGACAATGGTTTACTAGAACCTATCATTCCTGAGAAACAAATAAATAATCTTGTCTTAGGTTGTACTACTAGCAAGGTCACACTTATTGACAAAGGTATTTCTGCTAAATGAGCTGAGGATTCCTCTTGGTCAACTACATTGCATGATACAACCTTAGATGACTTTCCCCTTGATGTTGTTGACCTATTTGAGAAATTTTTTATCTTTATGATATCCATAACATCCTTTGTCTCAAGCAACCAACCAACTTAAATATACCTAGTAAACCCACAACTCATTGACATGGACCAACAAGGACCATCAATTCTAGATTTATTAAAAAATGATGAAGCAATCTCAGAATTCATGGGACTCTATGACAACTTATCATGGGTAGATCATAAAGCATCCTTCAACATAGAACTCGATATGGGGGCATACTATGGGGAGACAATTGAATCCTTTAGTTGTAAAATAAATGAAATGCAACTAACATGTAGATCCTTGAGTGAAAACTGCCTAGTGGCACTCTTTGATCCAAAATATAGTAAAAAAAAAGGACATATCTGATGGTGAAAACATTTTTGAGGCACCCAAGGATGAGGCATTCAATCTCCCCCTTAGTGAAATGCATTCAAAGAAGTCAGCGGTACTAGTAGAAAATGCTACTCCAGTCAATGTGGGAATGGAGGAAGCACCTATGATCACTTTTTATGTTGAATCCTTATTGGAAGAATAACAAAAGAACCTAGCAACATTCCTTAAAGAGAGAAGAGCTAACTTTGCATGGTCATACATAGATATTCCAGGCCTTTGATTCAAAAGTGGTTGTACATCAATTAGTAGTCTATCCTGAAGAAAAACCAATTAAGTAGAAATTAAGGAAGATGCATCCTCAAATAGCACTTTTGGTTAAACTAGAACTACAAAAGCTTCTTGACGTTGGATTCATCTGACTGATAGATTATCCTAAGTGGGTTTCAAACCTGGTACCAATCTCAAAACCTACTGGGAGCATCAAAATATGCACTAACTTTAGAGATCTAAACAAGGCATGCCCGAAGGATGATTTCCCTCTTCCCAACATCAATCTCATTGTGGATTTAACAGCTGAGTATGAAATTTTGTTGTTCATGGATGGCTTTTCATGCTACAATCAAATCATAATCACTAAGGAGGATCAACACAAAACTGCCTTCACTTGTCCATGGGGAACCTGTTGCTGGAATGTGATTCCATTTGGGTTAAATAATGTAGGAGCAACATATCTGAGAGAAATGACCCTCATCTTTCACAACATGATCCAAAAAACATTGTAAGATTATGTGGATGATATTTTTTCAAAATCAAAGAAGAGAAGTGAGCACATACAAGTCTTAGGACAAATCTTTGATAGGATTGAAGAATACAAGGTATGACTAAATCCAAAAAATTGTGTGTTCAAGGTCACATGAGGAAAACTTCTTGGCCTTTAGTGTTTCACAAAGAGGGATAGAAATTGATCCAACAAAGGTAAAATCCATCCTATACATGGAACAATTGCAAACACTGAAACATATGAGAGGATTACAAGGAGGATTGTAGTCCATCAGAAGGTTCATAGCCCAACTATTAGATAAGATTCACCCCTTTTCATATCTCCTCCATAAAGGGATAACCTAAAAGTGGGATGACAATGTGATAAATCTTTCCAAAATATCAATGATTATCTACTAACACCTCTAGTGCTCATGTCATTGATACAAAAAAAACCATTGATCTTGTACATCTTACCAACACCAGCAACACTAAGAGCTCTTTTAGCAAAACATGATGAAAATGGAAAGGAAAGAGCCATATACTACATTAGAAGAACCTTGGTAGGCTATGAGATGAACTATTCACCCATTGAGAAAGCATTCCTATCAGTAGTTTTCACTTCACAAAAGTTCAGGAACTACATGTTGTGACATCAAATCAAGCTTGTTGCAAAGATTGATCCATTAAAATATCTATTATCTAAAGTAACCCTCACTAGATGAATGGTTAAATGGGTTATGATCTTGATAGAGTTTGACATAGAGTATGTGGAGTGTAAGTCAATCAAAGGAAAAGTGATCACAAAACAGCTAGCAGAAGCACCCATCTATACTAAGAACCCTTTGATATTCGAGTTCCCTCATGAATCAATGTTCCTTATTAATCTCATAGCTCAATGGAAGATGTAATTTGATGGATTGTTCACCCAACATGGATCTAGAGTAGGCATTCTTTTCATCACCCCCTAAGGTGATTGCATCCCAAAGTCATACAGGCTATCATTTACTTGTACCAACAACATTGTTGAATACGAAGCCCTAATCATAGGTCTTAGGATAGCAGTTCAATGGAAAATTCAAGAAACGAAAGTCTATGGAGACTGATAGCTGGTTATCAACCAAGTCAATTACAACTATCAAACTAAATATGACAAGCTCACTCCTTACAAGAAGATGGTAGAGAATCTCAAAGATCTCTTTATAGACATATCTTTTGAGCATATTCCTCACATGAACAATAGAGTAGCAAACACCATGGCAACAATTAGATCATTACTGGACATGTCGAACAACATCCTCCAATGTGAATTATTGGTAGAACAACTTCCCATACCAACTTTTGACATGTTTACTTACCTTAACAAAGGAACTTTTCCATTAGATATCACCCTGAACCTTAAAAAGACCTTTGTCCAAAAGGAATCCCAATTCATGATCCTAGGTGATACCCTTTACCGTCAAAGCATCGAAGGGACATTACTATGATTTCTTAACTAAGAGGAAGCCTTAACTACTTTAACAGAAGTACACTATGGCATGTGTGGGTCCCATTATAGCAGTATGATATTGGCTAAGAAACTATTAAGGATGGGTTACTATTGGCCAACCATGGAAAAAGAAGCTCATCAGTATGTGCAAAAATGCATCTAGTGTCAATAGCATGGGGATCTAATTCATACTCCAACACAAGAATTGCAACCAATGATCACACCATGGCCTTTTTTGCAATGGGGGTTGGACCTCATAGGAAAAATCACTCCAACCTCATCCAACGGCCATAAGTTTATCATAACCGCCACTAAGTACTTTACTAAGTGGGTTGAAGCCATTTCTATGACCTACATAAAAGGGAAGCAGATAGCCAAGTTTATCCTAAATTACCTAATTTTTCGTTATGGTGTTCCACAAACCTTCATCTCAAAAAATGGAACCCCTTTTAAAATTTAGGATGTAAATGAGCTATGCCAAAGATTCAATATCCAACATCGATTCTCTACACCATACTATCCCCAAGGCAATGGTCAAGTAGAAGCTACAAACAAAAATATCTTGAAAATCCTAAAGAAAATAGTTAATGAAGTTGGTCGTGACTGGCATCTATAGCTAAATCCCACTCTTGTGGCTTATTCAACCAATATTTGCATGCCTATAGGTCCAACCCCTTTCTCTTTGGTCTATGGATGAAAATCCATTTTTCCTATTGAGGTTGAGCTCCCATCACTACGAGTATCATTGAAGAACCTGATAATTAAGGAAGAATACAAAGTGTCTTGACTAAATGAGCTAGAATTCTTGGATGAATGTTCTCTTGACACCCTTAATCACTTGCAAGTTTATCAAAACCAATTGAAACAGAGCTATAACAAGAGAATCAAATTTTGGTCATTCTAGGTAGGCGATCTAGTCTTAAAGAAGAATCAGAAGAATCTTCTATATCAAGACAACAAAGGAAAGTTTGAGCCTAACTGGTTGGGTCTCTTTGTCATCATAGAAAGCTATGGATTAGGAGCATACCAACTATCAACCTGTAAAGGTGAAGCCTTATAGGAACCAACCAACAGCTTGCATCTCAAAAATATTTATGCCTAATCTTGAAGGGTGTAAATCAGAAAATACAAAAAAAATCATAAAATAATAAAAATCCAAAAAATTTGAGAAAAAGGATTGAAAAACTAAAGAAAAAAATCATCCTCTAGTGAAAATCACTTCGGTGGCACTTTCAGAAACTACCTTGGTGAAAACCTAGTAAATAGGAACCTTGTGCAAATAAATCATCTCCATTTATCCCTCATTCGCATCCTTATCATGGCTTGTCACTGTAAGGTATCATGAACCCTTTAGCACTACTTGGCATATTTCCAAGGTCAGTTTGTCCTGCCTTTATCAAACTAGGCTAATATGTCACACTGGGGGCATTTCATTATTGGTCACAATCAAGTTCTTGTATATCTTGAGGTCATTGTACATCTTATCCAGAAAACACCAAAAAAATTCATAAAATATTATCCATAAAATCCAAAAACATTTGCAAAATCCTATACAACTAAAATCCAAAAATATTCAAAAAATTGTAAAGGAAAAAATCCAAAACATCAAAAACCCTAAAAAAGGTCGAACATCAAAAATCCAAAAAATAGAGTCCTCTTGTTGAACTGCATCATCTCTGAGCTTGAACGTAGGCAAGGAAATCATTGATGTGCCCCCGAGACACCCTAGGTTAGTTCTATAGGAGTCCATCATAATAAACTGTCATCTTTCATCTACCAATATATTCATCTTGTAATTTGGTCAATTCAATTGAACTACATCATCTCTAAGCTTCAACATAGGCAAGGTCATCATTGATGTGCCCCCGAGACACCCTAGGGTAGTACTTTAGGAGTTTTTCATAATAAACTATCATCTTTCATCTATTGATATCTTCATCTTGCAAAAATGTCATGCCAGTCAACCTACGTGGTCTCTGCATGTATAATGTAGGAAAGTCTAATCTTTGATCAGCCCTCAAGGCTCCTAGGATAGGTCTTTAGGTTAGGTTCTTAGTAAAAACTCATAAATTCTCAGAAAACCCCAAAACATTTATAAAATCTTTAGAAAATCCCAAAACATCCAAATATTTAGAAATATTTGGAAGAGGCCCCATGGATACTGTTGTAATTGTAGGATGCATGAATAGGGTGTAGGATGAGAAATAAGGAAGGTATAGCTACTGTCCTCAAGAGTTTTGTGAAGAAAAGCATGTGAAATGAGAGTTTCAAGCCTAGGTTTCAACAAAATATGTATGGGAGATCTGATTTTATGAATTTTTATCCATGTCTAGACCTAATGGGTTGTTTTTTAACACTGGATATAAATGATATACATACACACACACACACATATATGTATATGTATGTATGTATGCATGTATGTATGTATGTATGTTTGTATGTATGTATGTATGTATGTATATGTATTTTTAAATGTAAATGTAAATGTAATTATTAGATGCTCTCCTAGAACAATAAATGCAACATATCATTAAAGAAATCTATATCTATGTATATAAATGTGTATTTCTAAATGAAAGCGTAAATGCAAAGAGCATATGGTTTTGTAGTGTTATAGATACAACATATCCATAAATTAATGTAATTGAAATTCTAAAGTCTTCAGCACATATAATATGAAATCGATCAAACTATTAAACTACATTAGAAATAAATGAAAACAGTAAATGCATATGTATGTGAATTTGTAAATGTAAGTGTAAAATTAATAAGAATAATGAAAATTATAAAAGAATACAAGGGGAGACCAATGCCTTATTGGGTATATGGAGTCTAATGAATATCTGCAAATGTGTATTTCAATAATCACAATAATTCAAACTACATGCACATAAATTTTTTACAACTTGTGTAAACATGCAAGTGAATAATTGACAAACTCTTCTTGAGATAGAATGGAAATTCTAGTTATGTGATTCTTCTTATTAATCCAAGTAACACTTCCCAATTGTTGTGATTGATTAAAATATTTTAATCCCTACTTTAGAGAGCCGAATAACCAAATCACACATATATAGCAAATGTACAATGATAAACTGAGTATAAACTTCTTATATCAATTTAAACAATAGAGAAGCATCAGAATGGACACAATCAAATAACTGCATAAATTTAACAAACAGTTGATACCAAAATCTTAATTTGCAACTTAGATATCTTCATTTACTCCATCAAAATACATGCATCTGAGTCTCTGTATATCAAAATTCATTGTCTGCTACAAATGACCTATATGCCATATGTCTGGTGTATGTATCTTGGCTCTCTTCAACACTTAGTTCTCTACGAGGGCAGTTGTAACCTTAGGCTTTTCCCAAACACCATAGATGACTAGAGAAATAAGGCAAGATAAAAATGGAACACAAAGAGAAAATTTTTGAAGTTCCATCACAAGGAAAGGTCTCCTCCCTTCTTAGTAGTGATAACCTCCTCCACACACAACCCTTAAAAATTATGAATAGAGGAATATAATCTTTGAAGAACTCAAAGTTGATTCTCTCCTACCTAATGCAATTAGTCATTTTATCCTTACAAACATTTATAGTGATTACTAGAGGCACATAGAACAATTCTTCATAATAGAAGAATTTGATCATACTTTTCCAATGATGGCATTATGAGAAAACCTTAGGTTAAATGAATAATTCCTAGCTAAGTTCTTTAAATCATGTCCAACCGTATAAGAGAAGACCGCTGCTATGTGTACCTAGATACCATGGAGAAAGGCTCTTTGGGCTCTTTCATCAATCATCCTACCTTAAAACATACCAAAACTCTCCTAGCAATTAGACATAGGAAGATTTAAGATGACTTAAAAAAAATGTATTGCCAAAGCATAAACTTATGATGACTTAACCATGCCTAGTACACACTCCCTCCCCATTAACCACTTAGACATATGGAAATTAAATGTAAATTTTTTGCTATTTTTAGTCATGTAGGTGTCCAAGAAACCACTTGGTGGTGCTTCCCTTCAAGTTTATTTACTTGAATGAAGAGAAAAAGTCCTTTGATTACAATTAGAGAATACTATTGGTGGTTTTTTCCTTGCAAACCAGGTTTGTCTCCTATTCTACCTATGGAGTAGCCAACTCCAATCAAAGGTAGTTCAAAGGACTTGGACCAACTGACGAGGGTTAGACACACCTCCTACACTTCAGGCTCTGTGAAACCCAGGCAGAGTATCCCTTGAACAAAGCAGATACAATCTCCTTATAGGTGATAGAACAAAGTTCATTCAAAGTTGGCAACCTTTGAACAATCAGTGTGTATCACACTGAGAATGATAAAACACATATAGAATAACATGAAACATAATTGATTTATTAAAATGCTTGTTATCTGATTGAGTAACCAGGCTAGTGAAGATATAAAAACTGTCACTAGATCAGTGCCAATATCCTTGGGCAAGGAGTCATGAAAATGTGCAACAGAAGGGGTATTTAATTCTGGAAATCTAAGTCTTTATGAAGTTAACCTTATTAACCCATAAACCAGTGATTGAATCTATCAAACTTCTTATCAAATCCCTTAATAATGCATAGAAAACTCTAGATTGATTAATGCAATTTAACTCATTCCTTAAACAAGAGCATCAACCAGAACCAGAAAATGAAATGATCCTTGGTCATTTAGTTTCATTATAATTTTATACACACCATTACAAGGAGAGATTTTTAAATCCAATCAGTCATATTCATAATTTCATTTACATCCAGAAACCTTACATTCAATGAAGTATGCCCTAGATCCCAAAGATTGACAATAATCTGATTTGCCTTAAGTGTTCTTGCTTCAGATTGAGCCCTAGCTACCCAACCAGAGATAACTGGTTCCCTTTACAATTTTTTCAAATTGCTATCGAACCCCTACAAAGTGGAAAGAAATCACATTTATACAGCCAGGTTTACCAGTCAGCCTGAGTCTACGTGGACATTAATTGAGAAAGCCCTAGCTGACTTGGAAGCATATCTTGTAGCTCGGCTACGAACCTCCACCAACCAATTTGAATCATCTTAAAAGCTCTTGTCAGGTGGAATAGGGAGAATGTCACACAACTAGGCCGAAATGAGCAAGTATAGGAATGGGCAGCCACGACAGTCAAACCAGGAAGGTACATCGACCATGCCATCCAGGAAATCTGCGGGTGCGATCATCACAGATCTAGAGGCCACAAATGCAGAATTTAGCCATTTCAACCACCTCTCCATCTCAGACAGTTCGTTGCCCTAATTCTGCAATAAATTCCACCTCTGTCGTGCCAACCCACGCCAGCATTTGAGGCTCAGGACCAAATCGGGGCCATCACATTAATCCCAAGTGAGATCCTTATTATCATTCTCGAGCCCAAATAGGTGACCAACCACATTGAATACATTCATGAAATCGATCCATATCGGTCACCTCCCCAGCAGACCAGTCGGCCAGGCATAACCCAGTCAGCCAGACACCATAGCGAGAATTTGTGTGTTTCATCGAGCAGCTGAGTTGGCGAGACCGGGCGCACATCGGCATGAGATTTCAACTTAGAATAACGCCCCATCGGTGAGAGAGAGCTCACTCGATAAGAGGTCATGGCGACACCCGAACAGACACACTATCGGCAAGAGAAGACGGACTCGGGAAGACACTTCGTAGATGATGCTTCATTATACCGAAAGACATCATTTCATCCTGTAGCTGTAGCCTTCAACCTTCGGGGAGACACTATATAGACTTTCCTCTGCTTTGCTGAAACATCCCGAGCTCACAATAGATCGCCAAGACATCTGAAATGTCTTTCCAATAGGCAACTCAGACATTTCAAATTGGATCGGGAAGACATCGGGGCGAAGAAAACATGCCATATCGAACATTGATCACAGTTGGCAAGAGGCTAACAAGTCAACGAGAGACCCCGACGAAGTCCACAAAGGATACCGTGTGCACCATAGAGTCGGGGAGAGATGGCCAAGTCGACCAGACATCATGGTGAAGTCACCGCGGCCGAAGGGAAGTCACACCGAAGAGTAAAAAGGGGCCGCCACAGTCGGCCAGACAAACGGGGGTCGGGTAGAAATCTCCCAGACACAACCATCACAGGCCGAGAAGATAAGGCCTCGGGGAGACAAGCAGGGGTCGCCGAGATGTCACCCCGAGAGCCAAAAGTCACGCCGAAGTAGAAGCAGGGCCGGTAACAAACGAAAAAACTGGGCATAAAAATGACCAAGTGGCAAGTGCACCATCTAGGTAGGTCAATGAATAAAAAGACCAGCGGAACGGGAACCAGACCAAGTCAGAGCCGGAGATAGGAAAGACACGAAGTCGGAGACAGGAAAAAAGGACAACAAAGAAGCCGCGAAGTCAGAGGAAAAATGGAAATAGGAACCTCGCAAAGAGTTCCAAGACAAACCCTTGACCCAGTTCCGCCCCCACCAAAAGAAAAAGGAAAACAAAGCGAGAGGAGCCGGGGTCAGAGCAAAACTAGAAACCATAAGCATGAGAAAGGTTCCAAAACCTAATTCCATTCTGGTCCCGCCTCCGCCAGGCAAAGAAAAACACAAGGCAAGGAAGAAAAGAAAGATCTAGCCATCTGAGACATGAACACTTAGCACACTAAGCTCAACCCTGGTGGGAGCCCATTTACCCCACGTGCCAAAATGAAAAACACCCCATAGCTAAAGTTTTATCATGAAAAACAAGGGTACATAGCTAGACAATGAGAGAACCAGAAATGGCACTAACATAGGCTCCAATTGGGGATGTATGCCCCTAGTGAGCATAGCAAGAATCAAGATCACTGGCAGAGTAGACCAAACAGAAAAGACCAGAACAAACCAGGAACTAGCCCAGACAGAGCCAGTAGACACAAAAAGAAAACAAAACAGAAAGTGAATCCTAAGCTAATGTTCATGGATAAGATACTTCAGGAGAAATATAACTTCAAGAACTGTCCATGAACTGGCAGTTCAAAAATTTTCGCCTATCATAGTTTGGAGAAAATATGAATCCTCTCCCCATTTTCTACTGATCACAAATGGACCTAGCCAGATTGCATCAAATTTTCCATGTTTTCCCTTATCTTCCAATCTAGCATTCCATAATAGGACCAAATCTCCTTTCTCAAAATTCCTTGCAGTTGTCCTTTTGTCATACAGATTCTTCGCTTTCATTTGCAAGTTGGCATTTTTCCTTTGAGCATCCCTTCTAGTCTCATCTAGCTCTGTGAGAGCATCCATTCTCAATTGCATCTCACTGTCAATTTCATCATCATAAACCTGGATAAACTTGTACATCTCTAACAGGTTGTTTTGGGGCAATCTAGCACATATCCCATAAACTAGGTCAAATGGGGCACAACCTATTTCCCTTTTCATAGTTACCCTGTCTGCCCAGAGTGCCAATTTCAATTTAGAATCCCATTCCCTTTTGTTCTGGTCTAGGATTCTCTTGATGATCTTCATTAAGCTCTTATTGCTTGACTCAGCTTGTCCATTTCTTTGCAGATGGTATGGTGATGAGTAGGAGATCTAGATACCATATCTTTCACAAAACTCAATATATTCCTTAGATCTGAAACACATAGCATTATCAGATACAATTCTCTCTGAGCATCCAAATCTTGTCAAAATGTTATTCATCAAAAAGTCGATCACCACTTTGCTAGTTGCTTTCTTTGTGGGGATTGCTTCCACCCACTTGGTAAAATAATCAGTGGCTACCAATATCTAGGAGTGGCCTCCACTAGATTTGCATGTTATTTCCCCTATAAAATCAATGCCCCAAATCTGAAATGGAGATTGCACAATAACCGGTCTAAGGGGAAGGTTACCAGAAAATTTTAACTTACCAGAAAAACGCTGACAAACATCACATGTCCTCACAAACTGATGTGCATCTTTAAATATAGTAGGCCACCAAAAACCGGCCCTCATCACCTTGTGTGCAGTTGTCTTGGCCATGTAATTTCCACCATAGACTCCATCATGCATTTCCCTTAGAAGTTCTAATGCCTGATTCTGATCAATGCATTTCAGCATGGCTCCTTCTCTACTTCTCCACCACAAATTTCCTTGTATGATAACATATCTGATAGCGTGTAACTTCAATGTCCTCTTTTGATTTTTGTTCAGGTCATCTGGGCACTTCATCCTCTGCAGATAATAAATCACATTCTTATACCACTCAGAGTGTTCCATATCACATATGTTCGATCTGTTTTCCTCTTCCAATGAGTTTATTTGATTTGCTTCCAAATTGGTCTAGGCCATAAGCTTGGCCAATCCCTATCCCCTCACCAACTTAGTGATTTGGACCTTAATGTTAAACTCTTGAATTCTATTAATCCATCTGCATCTTCTTCCTGACACCTCCTGCCGTGTGAAAATGTCTTTAACAGTAGCACTAGGTACATATGCAATTATGACAGCTCCCACTAAGTAAGGCCTGAAAGCTTTGACTGTTTTTACCAATGCATATGCCTATTTTTCATTTGTCATATTTCAATTCTGTAGCTTGTAAAGACTTACTGAAGAAGGCTATGGGCTGCTCGAAACTATTATCATTCTTCTGTAACAACACCCCTACTATAGTGTGAAAAGAAGCAAAGGTGAACAACTGGAAAGGCTTTGAATAGTCGGGTGTCTTCAACATAGGAGCATCCTTTATTGCTTCTTTAATGGCTTGAAAATCCTTTAAGGGCTCTTATGACCAGACTATCCTCTCATTCTTCTTCAGCATTTTGGAGATAGGTCTGCTGATTTTTGCAAAGTTAGTGACAAACCTTCTCAAGAAGTTTATTTGACCAAAGAAAGATTGTACTCCCTTGACATTCTTTGGTGGTTGGATCTTATCAATGGCTGTCATCCTTTTTGGATCAATTCTGATGCCATCTTTTGAGACAATGTGTCCCAGTAACTTTCCCTCCTTAACTCCAAAGGCACATTTATTGGGATTAAGGGAAATACCATATTCCAATGCCCTGATAAAGATTTTCTCTAAGTGAGAGGAATGGTCCTCTTCTTTCTTGCTGTGAGCAGTCAAGTCATCTTGGTAAACAACAAGGAAAAGGTCTAAAAACTCAGCAAAGGCCACATCCATGGCCCTTCGAAAAGTGGTACCAGCATTAATTAGGCCAAAAGGCATTCTCACATAGACATAAGTTCCCCAGGGTGTGGTGAACGTTGTCTTGTACTGCTCTGATTCTTTCACTATGACATGGTTGTAACTAGAGAATCCATCCATCATGGACATCAATTCACATCTAGTCACTTTCTGTAGCATAGCCTCCATGTTTGGGAGCGGATAGTTGTCTTTCAAGGATGCAATATTTAAATTTCTGAAATCCACACACAACCTGAGATCACCATTCTTTTTTCTGACAGGAACCAGGTTGGACACCCATGAAGAATGTCTTACAGGCTTAATAACCCCTGCATCACTCAATTTTGTTAGTTCTTCTTGCATCTTGGATCTCAAGGTTGGATTGATAGGCCTCTATTTTTTCCTGAATGGTCTCACATCAGGCTTCAGGGGAATTTCATGCTAGAACAAATCTTCCATGTAAGCCTTCAAGTCATCATAAGACTAGGCAAACACATGCCTATATTTCCTCAATAGGGTAATCAACATCTTCCTTACATGAGGCTTCATCTTCTTGCCTATGTATACCTTTTTTAGTGCACTATCAATCCCTAGGTTGATTTCCTCTAGGTCTTCTTTATGGGTAGCTGCTTGTTTTATGTTGGACTTATCTGGTCCTTCAAAGATTCTCTCCAATGCTACCAGCCCTTTTGGGATTTTGTTTCTCTTCAGTTGAATTACTTCATTCCCAAACAAGGTCTCTCTACCATTTTCTTCTACCACATATGAGCCAAAACCAATCTCCTGATGCTCATATTGGTCAACACAGTGCAGGAATCTCAAGATATCATTGTCATCTTGAAAAACCTACCAATTGTAGACATTATCAGGCACTACAAGCCTAGTTTGTATCTCAATACCAGAGATGCCATTGAAGGTCACTTCATCCAATTTAACAACAATATTGGCCAACAAGTCAGCCTTGGCATTTTTCCCTCTTTCTACCCAATCTATTCCAAAGGCATCAAATGCCTCAATTGTATCCCACACTTCATTCCTATATTGTCTCAAACGCTTATCTTTAGTGACAAATCTAGATCTGACTTGAGAAACAATTAGCTCTGAGTCACCAAATACCCTTAACAATTTTATCCCATGTTTAGAGGCAATTTTTAGGCCATGTAGCAAAGCCTCATACTCAACCACATTGTTTGTACATGCAAATTGGAGTAAAAAGGAATACTTGAAGGTCTTACCTTGTGGTGATACTAGCAAGACACCAGCACCTGAGCCATCCTTCGAACAAGCTCCATCAAAATACATGGTCCATATTGATTCCTCTGAGGAGGTCTGCATGACTTCTCTTACTATTGGCGCTAACTTGGTCTTTCCATCTTCTTGTTCTTCCTCCTCAACTCGAAAGGTATCCATATCAGTATCAACAAAGTTGATAAGTGGAGGTTCTTCTATTTTGCCAACAGATTCAATCATATGCTTGCACCTTGACTCCTGGGAAATCTTAACATCCTTCTGATCGATGGAAAAGGTAGCAAAGGATAAGTCACATTGTATACTTCCTCCCATAGAAGCACACCATTTCCTTGACAACAACATTCCATATGCTAGAGGGATATCAGCTACTATGAAACTCATGACAAGTTCCTTCTCAGGGCAAGCTGCCAGTCTATATGATACTTCATTTATGATTCCAATCACAGGGATCTCCCTTGAGTCCATAGCATAGCATTTTCCATAAGTGATTTCCACCTTTAAGCCCATTTCCTCCATGATTTTGACAGGCATCACATTATTTGAGGCACCTGAGTCAATCATATAATTTTTGAGCAAGTTTCCATTGATAATCAGGCTCAGAAAGAAAGGGTTGACCAGATTAGGGTTAGCAGTGATTGTAGTTCCTAGATAGACTTCGGGACTCTCATCTGTGTTCAGTCGAGTTGCATCATCCTTCACCTGGCCTGCACTTATTTCAGGTATTTGAGCTTCCATTTTAGGTTGATTGTTTCCAGCAATGCTCTTGATGACTGCCATTGTTTTATGCTTATGGTCATCAATCCTCATCATCTCGAGAAGTGGGACTGTGACCCTTATCTAAGATAGGACCTGAAACATGTCAACTGGTGCATAACTTGGAATCTCTAGGAATATAACTTCATGAGAAATCAGTGCATTTGTTTTCTTACCATCACTTTGATTTGCAGGCCTCAATTCTTTCATGTTTGTATCTGATGAAGTAGCTTCACTAGTTATCTTAGCTTTATCACTTTTCTTAGCCCAAATTTGTGGTTCTTTTACTTCCTTAGCTTTGGTACTAATTTTTTTGTTTTCAGCTCTAGTCATTTTAGGATCAGTATCACCTTCTTTGATGAATACTCACCCTTGGTGACCTGGATTAGCCATTACCACCCTATTTCTGAGGTGAATATCATTTCTAGCCTGGGCTCTGGTGGCCAATGCAATTGCATACCTTTCTATCTCTTCATTAGAAGGTCTCCTCAAAAAAATGCCATAGGTTTCAAGGTTGTAAGTAGTAAACTGATCATCTCCTTCTCCATCAGAAAATACTTGTTGCTAATGAAGAAGACCTTGTCTTTGCATATCTGTCTCATTTGTGTCAGCATCACAGTCAGAGGAATATTCCTCATACTCCAAATTTGACTTGGTCATGAACACATTCGAAGTCTCATTAGGGTTGCTAGGATAATCACCTTCCTCATAACTGCCTTGCTTTTCTTCCACTGCCTTGGCGGAAACAGCACACTGATGTGAGGAGTGTGGCATTTCACAGGCATCACACCATGGCAGATCATCTGCCATGTTTGAGGTATTCTTCTGTAGCGGATCAGGCACTCCATGGAAGTTCCTCTAATTATTTTGGATAGGCTTCCCATTATTCCAGTTAGTGTGATATGGATAATCTTGCAACCTTGGGGGCCTCTCATTCCTTTGAAATTGAGGCTTTTCAGCCTTTGCTTGTTTCTATAGTAAGTTCAAAACTTGATCCCATCTGTCATCTGGTGCTGCATCCTTGACCACCTTTTCATTTGAAGGCTTTGTAGCTTTGGCAAGCCTAGGGTCATCTCTCCTACCCATTTTACCAGATGCTCTTCTATTATATTTGATGTTTACAACCATCTTGTAAGCCTCTTGCAGAGATTGTGGATCTTTATCTCTGAGAAAGTAGCACATCTTGGTGTCATATGCATTACAGTAAGTCACCAAACATGCTCTTTCATTTGGTCGGGGGAAACCAGGGACCTTAGCCATTTCTTTCTTGAATCTTACATTAAATTCAGTAGCCATTTCATTATGTCCCTTTGTGATATTATTGAAATCATGCAGCCTAAACCTTGGGTCAGTCTGGTCACCATACTGCTCTCTGAAAATTATGAAGAAATAATTCTTAGAATCAATGCTTAAATCAGGCAGACTTCTGTACCAGTCTCTTGCATCCTCTGTCAGAGATTGCATGAAGTATTTCATGGCTACATCCTTAGCCCATAGCTCAAATTCTTCTAAAAAACTTTGGAAAGCCTTAAGGTGATCCTCACCACTGATAGCATTGTTACCTGCAAACTTTGGCACATGTTTCCTAGCATTATCAGGTACAAAGTTTGGGTAACCAGGGATATTATCAAATCATAACTGCCTATATATATCAGTATGAGTCACTCTTCTTCCCATAGGTCTTCTTTCTTCACCTTGGGTATTAGTGTCTCTCTTTCTTTCATCTTCGTGACCTGATTGTCGACCCTAAGGCTCTTGTAGATCAACAAATGGACAGCTTTTTCATGACCTTTAGGGGGTGGAAGGGAGCTAGAAGGATTATCCTTGGGTGAGCTTCTATCACCATGGTTAGGGTTTGAAGAAAAAGAATAACCACATGTGTTCTGAGCATCAGGGATAGGGTCCTTCAAAGTAGATTCTAAGAAACTAAGCTTCCTTTTCATCTCTTTGTTTGCTGCAAGTAATTCCATCTCCCTTGTCTTTCTCTCCAACTCCTCATTTTCTCTCGTTAGCTTATCAAAAAGTGAGGCAGTGTTATTTTGATCTGTGTTCTTCTAAGCACCTCCTTCATTTATCCTTACTCCTTCATTTCCTCTCTTTTCTTGCATAGGACGCTTACCTTTGTCCACATTTTGAGGCTGTTTACTGGTATTCCTAGGAGGAGGAATAACAAGCTCCTCAACTTTATCACTTTGAGGTTTACTTCTGATCCTATTAACTAGGGGGTCAGAGAGGATCCTTCCCGAGGTTTCTGGCAATACCAGGGTATCCTCCTCACTTTGTTGGGCTGCCAATCTATCCATGGCTTCCATCTCTTTCACTCTTCTACGCAGCTCATCCCTATGATCCATAGCATCTCTTATCTTTTTCTCTTTTGCTACTTCTCTCTGTTTCCTACTCTCATTTAGTGTAGCAATTTGCTGACTAAGTCTTTGTATATCATCAGAGATCTCATCCTCATCAGGTAATGTAGACTCTTTATTAGAAGTTGTAGTAGCACTTTGGTATGGGTTGTGGGAATCATCATCTCTAGTTGATGAATCATTTGGGACATGGGTAGCCCTAAGAGGTGTGGGAGTGTGGCATTCTATGGTCCTAGCATGCCGGGTATTCCTATTATTCCTTTGGAATCTACCCCTTTCTTGTATGGCATTTCGGCCATAATCTGATGAATACTCATTTACAATATTTTTCATATGCACTTCCCCTTTCTCATTGATAACATTATCATCTAAATCTACCAAATATCTTTCACTTTGTGAACCAAAATGAGAAGAAACTTGATGTCCAAGGGTGGGATGCGGTGTAGGCATACCTTTTTGTGCTGGTTTTTCCTTCACCCATTTGCCTTTGTTTATAGGAAACTCTTCTTCTAGCTCCTACTCTGGATGGTCTCTGTAATAACCTCGTGTTCTCCTCATTTGAACTGGGATTCCTTCAGCCTTCTTGACTCTCTTTGAATTTCTGCTCCGAACTTCTTCTATATCTTTAAATATTGGTTTGGATTGGTACAAAGACTTCAGAGTCGCCACCCAAGCTTCTTGGGACAGATTATTAAACAACACAACTTTCAGAGCTTGGTAACTACAACTTGACAAGAATAAGATTAGGAATCACTCAGGAATATAAACACAAAGGCAGGGATAGAAGCTATGCTTGATCAATGTTCTCAAATGACTGACTCTATGAACAAACTGTGGGATAAACATCTTGGAGATTCTATTCAATATGAAACATAGGTCCCCAGCGGAGTCACCATCTTGTTGGTGGTTTTTTCCTTGCAAACCAGGTTTGTCTCCTATTCTACCTATGGAGTAGCCAACTCCAATCAAAGGCAGTTCAAAGGACCTGGACCAACTGACGAGGGTTAGAAACACCTCCTACACTTCGGGCTCTATGAAACCTAGGGGGAGTATCCCTTGAACAAAGCAGATACAATCTCCTTATAAGTGATAGAAAAAAGTTCATTCAAAGTTGGCAACCTTTGAACAAGCAGTGTGTATCACACTGAGAATGATAAAACACATATAGAATAACATGAAACAGAATTGATTTATTAAAATGCTTGTTATCTGATTGAGTAACCAGGCTAGTGAAGATATAAAAACTATCACCAGATCAGTGCCAATATCCTTGGGCAAGGAGTCATGAAAATGTGCAAAGAAGGGGTATTTAATTCTGGAAATCTAAGTCTTTATGAAGTTAACCTTATTAACCCATAAACCAGTGATTGAATCTATCAAACTTCTTATCAGATCCCTTAATAATGCATGAAAACTCTAGATTGATTAATACAATTTAACTCATTCCTTAAAAAAGAGCATCAACCAGAACCAGAAAATGAAATGATCCTTGGTCATTTAGTTTCATTATAATTTTATACACACCATTACAAGGAGAGATTTTTAAATCCAATCAGTCATATTCATAATTTCATTTACATCCAAAAACCTTACATTCAGTGAAGTATGCCCTAGATCCCAAAGATTGAAAATAATCTAATTTTCCTTAAGTGTTCTTGCTTCAGATTGAGCCCTAGCTACCCAACCAGAGATAACTGGTTCCCTTTACATTTTTTTCAAAATGCCATCGAACCCCTACAAAGTGGAAAGAAATCACATTTATACAGCTAGGGTTACCAATCACCCTGAGTCTACGTGGACATTAATTGAGGAAGCCCTAGCTGACCTGGAAGCATATCTTGTAGCTCAGCTACGAACCTCCACCAACCAATCTGAATCATCTTAAAAGCTCCTGTCAGGTTGAACAGGGAGAATGTCACACAACTAGGCTGAAACGAGCAAGTACAGGAATGGGAAGCCACAATAGTCAAACCAAGAAGGTACATCGACCATGCTGTCCAGGAAGTCCATGGGTGTGATCATCATAGATCTAGAGGCCACAAATGCAGAATTCAATTGTTTCAACCACCTCTCCATCTCAGACAGTCTGTTGCCCTAATTCTGCAATAAATTCGACCTCTGTCGTGCTAACCCGTGCCAGCATTTGAGGCTCAGGACCAAATCGGGGCCATCACATTGATCCCAAGTGAGATCCTCATTGTCATTCTCAAGCCCAAATAGGTGACCAATCAGATTGAATATATTCATGAAATCCATCCACATTGGTCACCTCCCCAACAGATCAGTTGGCCAGGCATAACCCAGTCGGCCAGACACCATAGCGAGAATCTGTGTGCTTCATCGAGCAGCTGAGTCGATGAGACCAGGTGCACATCGACGTGAGATTTCAACTTAGAACAATGCCCCATCGATGAGAGAGAGCTCACTCGACAAGAGGTCATGGCGACACCCAAATAGACACACTATCAGTAAGAGAAGACAGACTCAGGAAGACACTTCGTAGATGATGCTTCATTATACTGAGACATCCTTTCATCCCGTAGCTATAGCCTTCAAACTTCAGGGAGACACTATATAGACCATCCTCTGCTTTGCCGAAACATCTCGAGCTCACAATAGATCACCAAGACACTTGAAATGTCTTGTTGATAGGCAACTCAGACATTTCAAATTGGATCCGGAAGACATCAGGGCAAAGAAAACATGCCATATCAAACATTGATCACAGTCGGCAAGAGGCTAACAAGTCGGCGAGACACCCCGGCGAAGTCCACAAAGGATACCATGTGCGCCATAGAGTCGGGGAGAGATGGCCGAGTCAGCCAGACATCATGGCGAAGTCACCGCAGCCGAAGGGAAGTCACACCAAAGAGTAAAAAGGGGCTGCTACAGTCGGCTAGACAAACGAGGGTCGGGGAGACATCTCCCCGACACAACCAACACAGGCCAAGAAGATAAGGCCTTGGGGAGACAAGCAGGGGTCACCGAGACGTCACCCCGAGAGCCAAAAGTCATGCCGAAGTAGAAGCGGGGCCAGTAACGAATGGAAAAACGAGGCATAAAAATGACCAAGTGGAAAGTGCACCAGCCAGGTAGGTCAATGAATAAAAAGACCAACGGAACAGGAACCAGACCAAGTCATAGCCAGAGACAGGAAAGACACGGAGTCGGAGACGGGACAAAAGGAGAACAAACAAGTCGCGGAGTCGGAGGAAAAATGGAAATAGGAACCTCGCAAAGAGTTCCAAGACAAACCCCCGACCCGGTTCTGCCCCTGCCAAAAGCAAAAGGAAAACAAAGCGAATGGAGCCGGGGTCGAAGAAAAACTCAAAACCATAAGCATGAGAAAGGTTCCAAAACCTGATTCCATTTCGGTCCCACCTCCGCCAGGCAAAGAAAAACACAAGGCAAGGAAGAAAAGAAAGATCTAGCCATCTGAGACATGAACACTTAGCACACTGAGCTCAACCCTGGTGGGAGCCCATTTACCCCACGTGCCAAAATGAAAAACACCCCATAGCCAAAGTTTTATCATGAAAAACAAGGGTACACAGCTAGACAATGAGAGAACCAGAAATGGCACTAACAAATACATTTGAGGCCTTGGCTGTGTAACTGTTGGACCATAGTCACATTTAACACTTGTTACAAAGTTTGGGAGTTAAAACGTTAAGTAGATTTGATTTGTGATGGACACATTTGGACGGTAGTAACAATAACTTACAATCTATCAAGACTTGATTACCTTATATCCTATAAAATTCTAGCAATGAAATGATATATTAATCATAATGTCACCTTAGGATCACATCGCCATGAAAGAAATTCATCCAACATCCTTATGAGTGCAGATACCACCAAATAGGTATTTGTTAGATCTATCTTCTTTGAGTGAGGGAAATTCAGGAAGAGAAGAGGAAAGCAAGACATGTAGTATGTCTAAAAGAGGGAAATCAACTAGAGGTCAAAAGATTAGAAGAAAATTTTGTAAATGCATGGAATTTTTTCTTGCTAAACGGGGGTCATGATCTTATGATGATGAGAGCATAGGTGACGTCGAGGTTCCCTCGAGGTACAAACATCTAAGGAAATAATGGGTACCCAAGGAACTTCCTCCAATAAACACTGATTTTTGTGTCAACAAGAGGATATATCACATAACACCATTGTCATTACATGGTTTCGGCCTATTTTGCATGGATGACATAAAGGTCTGTTACGACAAAGTTACTGAATTGATGGAGTATGTCGAACCCTGTTACAGTTACAAAGATTGGATGCAACTAGTTCGATATACACAAAGTATGCGTAGGTATGCACTGTCAACAAATTATATACAACTAAAAGATAAGGATCAAAATAAAGGAGTGTTTATGCACATTGACGGAAGGCCAAAAGCATCAGGGAATATTGCACAGTTTATAAACAGTACATGACTTGGGTCAATAAATAAGCAACCTAATTGCATATTTGAGGCACACGAGGAAAACTATGTATTCGTATGTGCGATAAAATCAATAACTATAGGGGAAGAGTTGATAATCGATTACAATTTGAATCGCTTAGTTACAAACATAGTTACTATGGGGGTGGTATGTACTATGCACCATTTTACCCAACCTCTAATTAATGACTCCAATATACCATTTTATTCTTATGTTTTTTTTCGTATGTCTATTGGTTTCATTTTAGTAATGTTTTTTTATATTTAATTTTTGTCATAGCGGGACATTCATCGTATAGATAAGGCTCCGGCCTAGAGCACAGATCGCAATGTATCTTTAGATGCTTCTACCTGACAGGTTTACCTCATTGTAATTGTACAAATTAGATACGAGCAAAATGTTTTATTATTATGTTTTTTCATAATTTTATTGGGTTAATTTTGATAATGTTTTTAATATTCTTGTTGCAGTCGACTGATCAGGGAAAGGCACCAATAGTAGATGAGAGCATCCATAGGGAGGTGAAGTCAATATTATGTGATGATGACATCGCTTATTCAACAAACCCTCTCGATATGATAAGGAAGACCCAAAAAAAATGCAATGAAGAAATCCTTAAGTTGTTATTCATAGTGCCTCAAACAGATGAGATAAGAGAGAGGGTTAAAATATTGACTAAGAGATCATAAAACTTGCAAGTAAGTTGTCATGAGGTCTTTAATTATAACATAAGTTCATTCCTGGTTTTATATTTTGTACTCTTTTATGTCATGAACTAAAATATGTGTTGTTTTTACAAGATTTTTTGCGTCCTCATGATGCTCCTGGCCATGATCAGGGTACTGCAAGTGTTGCCCGAGGAGTATAGGTTGGTACAAGTGTCCATCCTCATCTTCCTGCGCATGCATCACATCATCTGACCCCGTCATTCATGCCTATATTGTCGTATGAAATTTCGGCAACACATACTATGCAGGCATCCGTTAGTGCACCCTCTGGTAGTGAACACATGCTAGAACATGCGTCAAGACATGTACGTGGGGATGCAAAGGCCACTAGCACTAGTGATATTTTAGCAGCATTTCCTTGATCTTCCCATATTACTAGTACGGGAACATTGTCGGTCACATTTGTGGTGACCGAGGATTTCATTCCCATAAAGATAAAGAAGGTCCTAGGTACTTTAAAATGTTTTAATTATTAGTATATATAATCCAATTGAAATTTACTTATTGATCTCTCTTTTTAGACTATTGATCCCATGATCATTTTGTAGGAAATGATGTTTTTTATAAACATCTAAGTGATATTACATTGGAGCTCTTTGGGCCCACTATACGTACATGGTGGAATGCCCAAAATCAAGATTTAAAATATGAGCTCATTAATCGTTTAGTTGTGCTCTTCGGTGATAAAACATTAAACCAAACCAAGGTCCTTAAGAAAGATGGTACCTATCTAAAGTATGTGAGGGACCAGTATAGGTCACATTTAGAGAACAACAAAAAGTACGAGAGTCCCCCCATGATTCCAGAGAGGGAGTGGAAGGACCTGGTGTCTGATGGAAACAAGAAGGATGAAAAGAAAAAAGGAAAGACACCATCGGGCTAAGGAAGGTATGTGATACTATCAACAATGTAATTATATATTGATTACTCTTTCTTTTTACATAATCTAACGTATTTCAAACTTTTCATAGGCTGCTCGACACATTGAAGGAAACAAAGGCAAGACTAGAAAAATACGGGCAATACAAACTTCACTCTGATGGTTATATGAAATTAGCTGCATGAATTGTAAGTATCAATAAATGAAATATTGTATCCAAATAATAAATTGATTTTTTTTTTTATCACACCATAGAAGCAAAATTCATGATCGTATGCAAAAATGTAGGGCTCTAAATTCAACAAAGTTCCCATGGATGAAGGTCATGGTGTGCATCCTGGTACTTTAGAGCATGTAGAGCATGATAAACATGTTGAGCATGATCAGGCTAGAGATGATCAGGAACATGATGTGGCCCCATCAGGTAAAGAGGACAACTCTAAAGTTCTTTTAAACATATTTAATTGCAATTATTGTATTAATTAATGTAACCTTTCATGTTTCAACTTTAGATCATGTAGAGCATGATCAACGTGTTGAGCATGATTAAGCTAGAGAAGATCAGGAACATGATGTGGCCCCATCAGGTAAAGAGGACCACTCTAATGTTCTTTTAAACATATTGAATTTCAATTGATGTATTAATTAATGTAACCTTTCGTGTTTCAACTGTAGATCAAGATTTAGAGGGTGTTCAACATGTTGAGCATGAGTCTATAACAGAAGTTCAAGAACATTATGTGGACCCATCAGGTAAAGAGAACCACTCTAATGTTCTTTTAATTAATGAAATACTTGTAACAATAATAATAAAACATATCAGTTTAACATTTCTTTGTTATTGCCACAGACCCCCCCTTGCAGCGGCGTCCACATCATGAGCAGACGACTAGGCGTACTTTAAGATCACGAGCAGAGGGAAAAACAACTAAAGGGGGATAGATGATTTAGAAAATGATACTCCACTTCAGATTTTTTTATCTTTAAAAAAAAAAAAAAAGTGATTGTAATCATATCATGACAACCATATTTTTGATAATATGTAAAAATTGAAAGAATGAATATTATATGTTAATGAATGAATGTGACTATGTTAATTAATGAATTTTATATTTTAATGAATGAATTTTATATGTTATTAATGGATGAATGAATGCTTAATGTTATATGATTGGGTATGGGGAATTGAGAGTGATGTGAGGGGAGGGGGGGGCAGGGGGGGAAATGAGCTTCCAACGTCACATGGTTTTCCCTGTTAAGTAGAGAGTATTAAACTATTCTCGAAACAAAGAAAAGCTCAATAAGGTAATGCACTTTTAATATAAGAAATGCATCATTTGAAGCATCAAACCAATATGCAAAGATGAAAGAAAGTGATAACTTTTCACTATGGTACAAGAAAAATGATTCTTTATACCCTGAATCCATGCTTTGCATCATAATTTGAAGTTGTTTCCATTCCAATGTTCCAAGTTTAGTTTTTTTGTATGGCTTTGTATGAATACCACATTGTGTTGTGTGTGGATTTGGTTTCAAAGCTCTATTTCTTTTGTTTTTAGTGGTGACATAACTCTAAAATTTGACTTTTGTGCATAACAGGTTAGTGGAAAAATTGACAGCTCTGAAGGTTTTAGAGGCTCGATTGAGATAGATACACAAATATTTGGATCTTGTTGTTGATGGGAGGCTTCCACTTAACCATGAAATTTTGTACCATTTGTAGGTATGCAAAAGTTTCTCTACTTACATTCATTCTTGATCATAAATGTTGTAAATGATATTAATGCTTCAAACTTAAGATTCGTTTCATTGTTATAATGATCAAACTGTTATACTTTGCTATACATTCAGGCATTCTCTTGCCTCCTACCATTTGATCTCTCCCCCCTCCTTTTAAGAATTTTCTTTGTCATAAAAGATTCACATTTCTGTCTCATTTACACAAAGTTATTTGAAGTGCTAGGAGTGAATAAAGATATGTAAAAGATGATGGATTATGTCTAAACAACAACTTTCCATCTTATAGCTAATTAAATCCTTAATATTTGAATAGTTTAGAGCTCAAATAATGCTTGTATATGCATGTGTAGCAATAAGGGAGCCTACATGTGAAGAATGAAATTTAAAACATCAGTTTGGTATTTTTCCTTAGGCAGTGAAATGATATTTTGAGTAATACAAACCTACACACACATTGATATTTTTCGGCATTGCATTGAGGAAATTTTTTTTCTCTTATACCTACCCTCGGCTAGACATGGAGGTATATAATATTGTTTTTTGGGTTTTTTTTGTAAGTAGTTAATTTCACAAAGGAAGACTAAAATCTTCTTAATGTCCTATCAGATGTGAAAGCATATGAATCACTTGTTGAAGGCACCATTTTGTATTCATCCAAAAACTACTTTGTTCTTTTTTTTTATGTTCTTGCATGTGTTTTTTTCAGGCTCTAGAGATGTAGCTCGGCTCTTTCCTTTGTACTTTTCATCTATTTTGATGATTACAGTAGATTGTCCTCATAATTTTTTATGTAGATCTATTTGTAACCTTATTTTCTACCAATCAATTTGCAAACCAGTCACATATTAAGGACCATTTCACTAACTTGTAGTCATCCATTACTTCATATGTTGAGGGTTGTGTCTGTGTGCCAATAAATCCTGATGATTGTGAGAACTTTAATCCTACAAGTGTACCCAATATTTCTCAAGTAAAAGTCTTACCTTATTTTATAGTGCTTTAAATGGTTAATTGAAGGTGCTTCTTTAGATCTGAGATAGTTGAACCATGGATTAAAATATGGTATTAGATGGGTAGTATAATGATAAAATTGACGTCCATTGAAGAAAAATTACAAACATAATTTACTGGACTATGAATAGTGTTACAATTATAATTATTTCTCCTTTACCTACCTCTGCATTAATGAAAAAGATAGTAGATATTGGAAGTTCATTACATGTCTCATGTATGTGTTAGTATTTTAATTTTGTTTTAAGATGTTCAAGAGCTTGATTAGGTCAAGAATATGTTCTACAAGCTCTGTTCTCTTGACACTGTTCAACATTTTCCCTACACATTTTCTCTTCAATTCAGATGTTTCTTAACTCCTTCCCTTGTTAGCCCTTGGTTGTTCTCAAGTGTAATGCTTTTTCTATGCATCTTGAAATCTGTATGTATGATTAGTCATCTCTAATGAAGCATGGATAACCTTTCATGGAATTGTTGTTGTGATTAGACAATTGCCATTGTGAGAATAATCATTTAATTTGTATGGAAGTAAGTCTTTTTCATATTATTTGACTTGGTATTGTAAAATTGTCTTTGCAAGATTCTCTAGGGGGGGCAACAAAACTGTGATGATACGTAGAGTTGTACAACACCATAAATCATTTGGAATTATCAATATATTGCTTATAAAATACTCTGTGCAAGTAAAATGGAATGTCTAATAACAATTGGTCTCAAATTCAAATATGAATATAAGTACATTATACACAAGAATATGGTATTTATTCTTTGATTTAAAGAACCCCAAAATAAGAAAATTAATAGGTTCCATTTGTTTACTTGCTCTTAGACACTTGTTTAATCGACAAGACCCTTAGAATGTCTTGTTGATAACAAGTAGTGTTCAAAACTCTTGAAGAGGTCAGATCGGTGTGACATTGGATATGTCTTGTCGACAGATGTCATCAACAATAAATGGACTATTAGAGTGAGTTTTCTATCCTGTGTCGATGATTGATCTCTCACCGATGGGTTGGCTTCGATGGTCATCACCAAGAGTCTTTGCGATGACATGGTGTAGGTCTATTTAAAACTCTTGAAGAGGTCAGATCGGTGTGACATTGGATCTATCTTGCTGACGGAAGTCATCAGCAAGACATGGACTATCGGAGTGAGTTTTTTATCATGTTCCAATGATTGATCTCTCACCGATGAGTTGGCTTTGGTGGTCATCGCTAAGAGTCTCCGCGATGGTACATTTCAACGAATATTTTTTTTTTAAATTGTATTGTTTCATCGTAATTTTGATGAAGGCCACTGATGAATCACTGAAAAGGTCTGACGAAGTTGCTATAGCTGTGATGAAGGCTCATCATAACTCCTTTCCCATTTTGTCAAAATTGTGAAGAACTTCTGGTGTTGTTTCGATGGTTTGGAAGAGCCATTGCAATTGCATTTTGGTTGTAATTCGTTGATGGATACACAAATTTTTCGTCGATATTCTGATGAACATCTATGTCATTTTATGATGTCGACGACCGACGAATCTGCGTAATTATTTCGACATTTAATTCATCATTAGAATTTCGATGAAAAAATGGCGACAAATTTTTTTTCATCAGTTTTTCGATTGTTCGACAAATATTTGTCGAATGATCGATGAACATTTGACAAAAAATGGAGTCAAATTCAGTAGTGTAGTGTGATAGGTAGAAACTATGAAATATGAAGAAATTGAAAGAAATATGCAAAACAAAAAGTACAGGGTCAATTTTGAGTACACCTGGATGATGTGTGAGCTTTCTAGAATGTTTGGAATGCTGATGGAATTTTTTGATTTTTCCCAGTAGGACTCATTCACCAAGGGTGGCGAATTAGTCCTCCTACTGTTGAAAAAGTGTCAGGAACTGATTTTTGGTAGCCAAGAAGTGATTTTTGGTAAAATGCAGATTTCCATATTTCAAGTGGGACTCATTCACCAAGGGTGGTGAATCAGTCCTCCCCAAGATTTTTGAAAAGTCAAAGGTCAACACTACTTCTCTAAATTTGGAAATGACTGAATAATAGCTTGTCAGGATCAATTCTATAGAAAATGGGCTAAAAGTCACTCAAATTGCTTGAATCGGTGATGAGTTGATTTAAAGAGCCTATTTGACTTGAAATCCACTTTTCAACACCTTTAAACCTATCAAATCTACAAAACAAAGGCTATAAAGAAACATGCAAAGGGGGAAAATGTTGGGGGATTAGTGAATAGGGGTTTTCCTTGGTCAAACCCTGCTTTAGTAATTAAACCCAATTGAAATGAATGACATGTAAGAGAAATGATAAATGAATAACATGAAGTATTACAAACTTACCACATCCTTGAATATGAAAATCTAAAGTAATGTCAAAAGGTTGCTCCAAAGTGCTTGAGAGTGCTTGAATTGAAGATGAAAAATGCTTGATTACTTGAATGCTTGTATGTGGAGAGATCACTTGAATTAGGAGATGTAAAATGAGGTGAAAATGCCTATTTATACAAATATTATGCCTTAGTATTTGTTCATACCTCATCACAAGCCGACATGAAGTGAATTTTTAGTAAAATCCTAAAAGAAATTTGAAATATTTTGAATTTTGGGCCAAGGGGGACTCATTCGCCACCCTTGGCAAATGAGTCCAACCTAGGACCCAAAACCAAGTGTCAGGGAAAATGTCATATTTAATGATGTTTGTTGGGATAAGACCCAAAAATACACTTAATATAAGCATATGAGGGCATAAAAAGATAAAATAAAGCATGAGAAGGGTGTAAATAGGGAAAATATGCCTAGAAAAGTGTGAAATCTAGTTACAAGACTTTACAACACTTCAAAATAGGACTTTTTGATGTATGAAAAGGTGATTTTTAGGTGAATTGCATTAAATAGAGTCTAGAAGAATGTAGAAATGTCTTACAATACTTCACAACACTTCCACAAGATGACATTCTTTGAGTTTTAGCACCAAAATAAGTATGTTCAAGCCAAGATACATCATAAAATTAAAGCAGCATAGCTCCAACACTATGAAACAAGGCCTAAAAGACTATTAAAATGGGAAAGATTATTGTTTCTATAGTACAATACTTCTGCCTTATTACAAGTTATTTTAGTGTGCATTCATCAAACCTTGGTTTATTAATTGTAGCCCTTCAGCATATTGCCACAACATGATTCAAAATCCTATGTTCTGAGATTGACATTTTAGGATGAATTGAGGAAACCATTACTAAAATATTGAATGAAACCTATTTCAAGAGTAATTTAAGACCATAGTTTAATCCAATAATTTTGGCACCGTTGCTGGGGAACGGTGTTAAAGGCCCGCATTCTTAGTAAACTAAGTTAGGAGCAGGGTGCTAAGGAGAAATTCAACACAATAGTTGACCTTGTTTGGATAACTACCTTTAGTTTTCTTTGTCATAAGTCATTTAGGTGCATGAATCATAGTAGGGATAGTAAAGGAAGATTCATTAGAAAAGAAAAGGGGAGTATTTCACAACCCAAGAAACACAAAAATAAATCCAAACCATCCATTGACGGTCCACAACTTGAAGAATCACAAGATAAGTCAAAATCACCCATTGAAGGAGGTAGCTTGACTTACGAGAAATCAAAAACTAAGTTGAAATCATTAGAGTTACCTAAACCTGATCTTGAGAAGTGTGCTATTGAGATCACTATTGTTCAGACACTCGCAAATACTCATCTAAGCTCTTCTGAGATATTACACAAAAAGGTTGAATTTTTTTTCCAAGAGTCTTATGAGGCTAAAGTTGGTACATTCTTAGAAGAAACCTACGATCCATTTAGAACCTATCTTACTCCTTGGGAATTAGATGTCATGGATCCCAATAACAAAAACAACAACAACAGTAATAGGGCATTGGCCAATAATGATTTGGTTACTTTTGAGTTTCCTATCACATATCCCAAGCAAGATGCCCCTATGAAGAATATTTCACATTCAGCTTTATCTATTTTTTGTGGCCTTTCTACTAAGGATCTTGACATGTTTTTGTTTGAATTTGATGTGTTGTGAAATAGTTATGATTATTAGAATGATGTGTAGAAGCTCAAACTGTTCCTAACCACATTGAAGGATGTGGCCCTACATTGGTTTATGGACCTTAGGAACATTAGGACATGGAATGTCATGAGGAATTTTTTCTTGGAAAAGTACTAGGAATATTGTAAAACCAAGGAAAACTGGAACAAACTCTTCCATATGTCATAGAAGGAAGATGAATCTATGGAAGATTATCTTGAATGCTTTATGTTTAGTCTCTAGTGATCTCATCAACAAGGGTTGAATGATGATACTGTTAAAATGTTGTTTCTTAGAGGAATAAGGGATGATGTCATGGAAGCATTAAATTTAATAGGTAAAGGTAATATTTCTAAGATGGACTTTGATGATATTTGTGATATTTGTAGGAACTATTCTAGGTCTCAACCCTCAGGAAGGAACTCTCTAGGAGAACTACATTCTGTGGGAACTTCAACAAGTATCACCAAGCACAATATAGGTAATTTACTCAAAGACCTTAAAACTGATTTATTGAGTCACATAGGTAAACATATAGATACATTGTATACATGTAGAAAGCAAGAGGAGGCAAAAAAGGCTTCAGCAGTGTTTTGTCCTACATGTAGGAAGAAGCATGGTAGTGAATATTGCCCTTATAATAGGACAAACATCTCATCCTTAGAAGAATTCAGTAGAAGTTCTACCTCGAGGCCTCTTCCTGGAGGTGTGCCTAAAATGGAATAATCTAAGGAGCCTGTTAGAGTAAAGGTTTTAACTTAATTATATGTAAATTAAGTTACCTTTATTCCTCTCTTAAGATTTCACTTTAGTTTTCATATTGTGACATTTAATAATTATATTAATTATTAAACGTCTACCTATTAGGGTTACTTTTAGGTCTTGCATGATCTCCTTTTAAGGATTGATCTTTGTAAATATTTCATTCTATTGTTCTGCTAATACATATTTCATATTACAGAGCTTCAAACACTCTCTTTCTTTTTTCTCCATTATCTTCCCTGTGATAGGTATCTCTTTGCATGTAGGTGTTCTTGGACTCTAAAGTTGGTTTCGACAACTTCTACATGGTATCCAGAATCTAGAATCCAAGTGGATCTTGAGGACAATGCTCGTGCAAAAAGAGCATGACCTTTCCCTATGGGTTGGGAAGGAGGCTGAGGTGGGGTGATATTATGTTGTTGCTTGGCTTCCTCTAAAGCCTCTAATCATTTCCAACACTTGGAAACTAGATGTCCTTCCTTGCCACATAAACTACAAGGATCACTTGATTTCTTCTTATTCTTGGAGGAAGACTCGCTAGACTTTGAACATTTTCCCTGTTTAGAATTGAACTATGGTTTTGAATCAGTCTTAGGAAGTGGTTTGGAGGAATTCTCACTGCCTACTAAATTTGTCTTGGGCTTTAGTTTCTACTTCTTTTTCCCTTTAGATGACTAAGCTACCAATGTTTGGTTCTTAGATCCTATGATAGCATCCAACTGTGATATCTTGTCCTACTCTCATGTCAACCGATCACAGAAAACCTCAAAATTAGGCATGGTAAAGTGGTTTCCCAATGCATCCATGGTGGAATAAAATTTCTAAGAGAATATCTGAAAAGGACCTCAAAGCTTAGAAAGAATCAAGTAAATACACTCCTCATCTATTTTGTTCTTACCACAACCCTATAGAAGAGATCTCTATTTTTTGAATTTCATCAAAAAGTCCTCAATAGAGGGAAAAGAATTAGGTACAAATGAAGTCAACTCTACCTCAATTTGTATTGCATGGAACTGATTGATGGTACCAAATAAATCATTAAACTAGGTCCACTTTTCAAGAGGACTGTTACACCCATCAAGATGAAAAAACAAGCTATCTGAAACATGTAAGGAAATCAAACCCATAGCCTCATCCATCTTATTTCTATGTTGCATAACCTCAAATGGCCGTGTCAAACCTAGTTAAACTTTATATAAATAGGACAACAACCCCTTTGATCTGAGAAGACGTGTCATGAATTCCTTCCAAGTATGATAGTTATGAGGTGTGAGAAGTTTAACAGAAGAAGGTTTTTTGGCCATGTTTGGAGAGCTTTAATGAGTATTTAATGTGAAGAGTTTTTGGTTTTATGAAGTAAATGACAGAAAGAAAGAAAAAAAATCCCCCCACAATGCAAGAAACCAAACATATTTTGAGGTACATTTGGGGAACCATTCATTATGGCATTCACTACACTTCAGGATCCCCTCACATTATTGGCTTCACTGACTTAGATTGGGTTGGTGATGTCAAATGATTAGAAGTCTACTTTTGGCTTCATTTTTTTCCTTGGTTTTGGTCCTATCACACAGTCTTGCAAGAAGCAATCTGCTATTGCATTATTATCTACAGAGGTTGAGTACCAAGTAGTAGTATTAGCTAGTCAAGAGGTTTTATGGCTTTGAAAGTTGATGACATAGTTTGGGTTTCCTCTAGATAGTCCCACTATTCTTTGGTGTGACAATCAAAGTGCCATTCACATTTCCCACAACCCAGTGGAGCATCAACAGACTAAGCAAATTGAAATCCACATGCACTTCATCAGGCAGTTGATTCAAGATGGTTCTCTCATCTTGGAGTACATTCC
>VDFB02282541.1:0-64264 GCA_007258455.2 Sequoia sempervirens | reverse complement strand
TATCACTTTTTCCTAATGATATTAACATCATCTCTTATCAATATTGAAATGATTTTTGTCTTATCATTATGCATGTTATTATTATAATCGTTATAATAAATCTCAATTTTATTTTGATATCATGTTTACTTGTATTATAGTTAATATTAATATGAACATTCACTCAATATTAATATTAAATTATAATCACCAATGTTGTTGGAACCTATACTCGTTATTATATTTACTAAAATATTCGATGCTAATAATCCTATCTCATCATAGTACTCATTTTCTTTAATACCAATTATTGATATTACCAGCATAATATAACTTTATGGAAAACCTACCTCATCTAGAATTTAATTAACATGAAATTAATTTAAATATCATCACTCTTTCTTTTTCTCTTATCCTTACTTGGTGTGTCCCACCAATCACAATTTAAATCTTAATGATAGATAGTAATTATAAATTTCTTTGGACTCACCATTTAAAATTTATTAATTATTGGTAATTAATATTCAAACTTACACCCCCCCCACACACACAATTAATTTTTTCATTTATTTTGTTCTAACATCATTTTAGTTGAATCACAAACAACTCATAATAATTCATGTAAAACAGGATCTTAAGAAATATCTTGTTTAATCCATTAATTCTCAAGATTTATAGCCTATCTTTTTGTTAAATTTAATTCACAAATAATTGTCATGGATTATCTTACTAAAATTAATTAATTAAATCGTCACTTCCCCATGAAGACTATACTAACATTTAAATATAGTCATATAACCCTATTGAGAGGTTAATCTCTTGCTAACTTCATTTAAGAAATTACTAATAATTTAACAATTGTTTACATTCCACTAATTTACTGACTTAATTAACTTAAACATTGATCTTTGTTGAAGTTACTAACTTCATAACATTTCATTAGATCTTTATTAAATAAATTACTAAATATTGGATCACCCTAACTATTTTATTATAAAGACCTAAAACTTACTTTATGTACCTTCATAATTAACAATTTTAAAATGCATTATTTAATTAAATTCATGAATGTCTCCAAATAAGATTATTTAAGATTTGTTTATAACTAACATCTACGCATAACTTCACAATTCACCATGTTAAATTTATTAATATTAAACTTACTATGTTTATAATTATTTATCAACCAACCTTATAAATTGTTTATGGTGAAGAGGGAATAAATTACACCAACCAATTACTTTTGGTTGAAATCATTCACCCTTAAATTATTTAATTTACATGTATTTTTTTTTATATTGAATAAAGATGGAAAGGAAAAGCTTACAAAAATTTAATAAAAGACAGTTCAAAAATAGGAGTGTAAAGGAAAAAAAATCTAACTAAACTCAGCTGCATACAACACAATCTAGTATACAACAAGTTTTACAATAATAGTAAGAAGTTAGAAAAGAAAAAACAACCACACCTAAAGACGCTTACAGAGAGTATCGACAATCATAAGGATCACCATGACAAAAATCTAGTTGGGAAATGACAACCAACACTCAAAGAGTACGTAAACATGAGGAATTACACTTGAAACTTGAAGAAATCTTGTATCAACTTGTCATTGTGGAGTTCCCCTTTATGAAGCTATAAGAACTAATGCCTAATAGCCTCTAGATGCTTGCTAATATCCTTATCTTTGTGACCTCACCTTCGCTGTGAACAAAGAATGATAAATTGCAACAAGATGTCAGAGTTTAACTTTAGAATGTCTAAATCCTGAGGCAAAATGTGATTAGAAAGCATAGCTAAACATCTACTTTTCCATAAATTCAATAAGATACAGTGTCTCATAGAATCAACAACAATATTTCTATGAAGTCTAAAACCAAAAATCACCTCTTTCTAGCTTAAGGCATGTTCAAACACAATAGGGAAATCGTTAAACATAATGTTCCACTTCATTTTAGTTCTAAAACAATCCAAAAAATATGTTTAATGGTTTCCTTGTGATGGAAAAATGGACAATTGGTTGCTTGCATCTTGTATTATAGAATTTTCCATGCCACAATTTGAGCATTTTCTTTTGCCTTGGACTTCCAAATTTGTGCACTAAGACTTCGCCATTTTTTTTTGGGAAATGACAACTCTATTTTTGATTTAGTCTTAGATTCAAATTCATATGCAAAAGAATATTTAAATAGATATTCTTCAAAGGGAACCATAACAACGAGTATTGATCAATCCACAACCAATCCTTGAAGAAATTGCAATGTAAAGAAGTGCATATTTTCATTAGCAGCTCTATGGGAACTAATAATTCCACAAAGATAATGAAACTCTTAAATCTATTGCTTAAATTAAAGACATTTTTGATAGCTTGCCAACTATCCCAATCAAAGGAATCAAAATCCCAGATGTCAATAAACTATCTAACACCTTTTTTGAATAAATAAAGGGTTGGTTTAGAATAGGAGATAGCAAGAGGTTGTCTGTGATATTGAACTAATTTGTTCCACCAAAGAGAAGAGGTTGCAAAGCTAAAACCACATTGTAGGGAATCCCCTCTCCAATTTAGAAACTTGCAAACTTCTTGTCAATATTTACATAGAGATTGTAGTGGAAAGGAGGCCTTAACACAAACAAACTGAGACAATAGAGTTTTATCCGACCAACACACATCATGCCACCTATTATTCATTACAGCCATCATAATATGATGATGCACCAAAATTTTCCATGGTTCACCTCCTGACACAACTCTAATTATCCACTTTGCAAATAAACAAATCCCTTGAGTTATGGGATCCAAAAGACCTAACCCTCCTCTGAAGTTAGGCTATATACAGTGTAACCAAGAGGAGGCCTTAAACCCCACTTTTTTGTCCCATTTGACCCACAAGAAATGATGAATGAGCTTGTTTAGGTCCTCATAACCTTTTTTTTAGGGCATCCAACAAGAAGAATAATAAACATGAGATTCCAAGAATAATTTACATGTACTTGTTTGCCTCTCAAGTGCTCTTTTAACCATACCAATTGTATTAAATGTCAATAATAATATTCTTACTTCTTTTAAGTGTAGCAAAGAGAAATTATTATAATCCCATGTAAATTTTATTTATCTCTCAAATACACCTTTAAACTCAAGCCTTAAAACAATATTATTACTATCCCTTTAAAATTAAAATGAGGGACTTAATAAAAATGAATCAAAGGAAATGACAACCACCTGATCACTTAATTTAGTTATTGAATTTAATTATTTAATTATACCATACAAGTGCATCTTTATGGTTTCACAAATGGTTTCATGGATGTAAATAAAAATTTCATATTGCATTTAACATTATGTCAAAATAAAATAAAACTAACTATCAAATATGAACAAAAAAAAAGAAACTAGGGTAATTACTCATGATGGCAAGGAAGTGATAATTTAAGGCATGGTAAATTTAAATTTTACACCCATAGTTTTAAAATGAGTGACAATTTTAAAACTTAACTTGCAAAAAATTATTAATTTTATTTTTCCCTAACATTTGTTGGGCGCTTAACATTTTTTTCTTTTTTTTTTCATCTCTTCTTTTAGATCGTTGCCCTAAGACCCATGCCCTATATTCTACTAACCCTATTATTATTAATGCTATTATATAATTTCCACAAACCATAAGAATATAAGTAGTTATTTCTAGATTTGATTGTGTGTAAGCTTTTTAATCCTATTATTATTTTTCTTTGTTGTTTTTTTTTTGCAAGGATATAGGAATGAAAAACAACGAATGGAGGAATGTGGGGAGGTTTTCTTTTGTTTGCAGCTTTTAGTTTGTGGCCTGCTACAAAAAATGGTAGCTGTGTTTTACCTGGCCAACACTCCCTTTGAAGGGATGACATCACAAAGGAATCCGTACCCCCAATTGAGGGAGGGTTCGTAGGCCTCTACCGACCACGATCACCCTCTATACCATTATTATTTTTTTATTATTATATATAAATTTTAAAAAAATCCTCTTTTAAATGAGTCAAAAAATTTATTTAGTATTTATTTTATTGAAACATTATCCTTTCTATACCCCATCTATTTTTTGTCAAGGCACTACAACATAATAAATGTTGAGATTGAAATGCGTTGTTGCAAGTATGCAAGGGGTGCACTCTAAGTTTCAGTATACAACCAACTGTTAAATTTGTTTATAACACTTTCTCTACATATTTTTTCAAATGCTTAAAAACCGTATGTATTATGAGGATACCATAAGTGAGTGAAGATAGGTTTATTCTCACTCTACCACTACTTATAGTGGCCAATTATGGGGCTATTATAGTGTTTCATGAATGTTATTTATTTTGTTATATGTTTGTTGTTTCATTCATTTTATTGCCATGGGTCTAATTAGATAGTTTGCCATACTCTCCCATTTTCTCCATTCCAATAGGGAAAGAAAAGGATTATGTAATAACAAGACACAAATGAATGAAGGTCTGTTGGTTCAATCTTATTTAGAACAAATTGCACTAATATAGCTACTGGGTAATACATGACAGTTACAATTCTATGCATTTATTTAAAAATTTTCTCATGAAATGTTACTAGAGTCTACTATGAAAAGAGGCATTAACTACAACATTTACTATGTTCTACACATGGTAGTTAATAAACTAACTATGAATCATGAAATTCAAAAGGAGTTTCTAGTTTTAGATCAAAATGATATTTTCACAACTATAATATGCTTTCACTCAAGCTTTTTCTCCATCAAAAAATGGGTAAAAAGTAATCCACATATATTTCATTGATTCTCTCTACTTTCTCCTATTTGGAATCACAAATATAGATTTACTAACATGCTTTTATAACTATGTTTGCAGATCTCAGGCTACTTCTTCAATATAATTTCCTCTCAAATTCATATTCATACTTGACATTACTTGGCATAATTTTTTAATAGTATCTTGTTCTATTGTTGTCTTGAAAAGGACCTTTCATTTAGAGAAGATAGCCTAACTAAACAAAAAAATGTTTCAACATATAACCACATTCAACTACAATATTGAAAGGAACAAAGATAGGTTGTTTGGACAACAGTTTCTTCACCACACTCTTTCTTCTTAGCCTTCAATTTCTACACACAACAACACATACCTTTCCATAACTAGTGGGAGCTAACCTCCCAGCAATAGGGCTAAAGCAACCCACCGCCAAGCTAGGGGAAACACCATGGTGACAAGGATTTTCCACAAGACATAACATATACAAGCATTGCATACATTACAACAAATTTTCATATTTATAGTAGCATTTTTATAGAAAAAAACTCAACACAATGGTCACACAATATAGGTATTTGACAACACGAGTAGCTCAACATAAAGACTCTTCTTCAAGAGCCTTAAAGAGGGGGAGTAAGGACATCAACCAAGAGGGGGAAAATAGAAGAAAACTCAAGCACTTCTAGTCATACAACACCTTCAATATTATCACATCAAACACCTTCAAAACCATACTCCACCACCCATTCTTCATTTTTCATCATTCACACCATTCCATTATTTTAAACACATATAATTTTACACATTTCCATGAATTTGATCCATGTGGGTACTCATATACTTTAAAAACAAACTCCCCTCCATGGGACATCTCTCCCACTTAACCCCAAACATGAAGTAACACCTCCATACTATGGTAGGTTTTCTTCTACTCGACTAAACAAGACCACAACACATAGCAACTAACAAAAAAAAACAACACCAAATTTTCACAAAGAGAAATGAATATATACATATTCATAAAGGTAGCATAAAGAAGAGCATACCAACCTAGTTTAACCCTAATTTTGAAATAGTTGAAGGAGAAAGCAGTAGCAACTCCAAGCTTCTTTTCTTCCCAATCCTTCTACACTCCCTCAAGGTTGATAGTAAGAAAGAATCAATCCATCCTGATGCCCAAATATTCTCCAAACACAAAACCCCAACAACATACCTAATCCTCCACTTCAATTGTGAAGGTGACAAGTGTCACCTCCACAATTGTTCTACCATCTCCCTCCAACTCAACCCCTCACACTTTTAGCATGAGGGTTCCTTAAGCATGCTTGAAAACTACATGTCTTGACCAAATTTTAATTTCGTCACAACTAAAAAGGGCTCCAAAAAGAGGGTCATATGACTTACAAATTCACTTGTAAACCCATAAAAATACTCCTAAGTCCAAACCTTATGACCTAGGGTCATGAAAAACCATCAATACATAAATAAAACACATTAAATCAACCTTTAAAATTGGGTTTAGCATGCAACTACATTCAAATGGCATAAGACATTACACTTAACATTATAAATATCAAATCTTAGTAGCACATAAAAATCATGACACATAAAAATCATGACACATAAGACCTTAACCTCTCCAAATAGGTTAGGTCGGCTTCCTAAGAAATGCGCATCTGTCATCTTGGAATTTCCTCAGGTCCACTGTGTTGGAACTAGAATTTTCATTTAAAATTCTGATGATTTTTTCATATAAAATCAAGGATCTCTCTTAGTATTTTCATAAAATATATGTTTTTTTCATTTGCAGGGTCAAATTAGCCTTTTACCACCATACCGCTACTCTATTTCATCACCCCATATGTGCCTTGCCTTTTACCTCCTTACCACGGCCTCCAACAAAGTAACTCACGGTAGCACGGTGAGAGGGTAGCAACATGTTATATTACTGTTGCACCACGAAGGGTTCATACTTAGCCCATAGTAAACAGGGTCATCATCAACACTAGCTAAAGGAACTGCTATACTGTGGGGGGTTGGAATGAAGCCTGCGGTGGAGCGGTGAAGTAGGAATAGACATAAGAAGGAACCGCTATATCGTGGAGGGTGTGAATAGAGCCTATGGTAGAGCAGTATGTGAAGCACTCAGGAGACACTATGGTACTGTAAGGAAGATGAAAGGAATGCATGGTAGAGCAGTATGGTAAGAAAGGTTAATGTTATGTACCATGGTACCACTAGAGGATAAAAGGTGATGTGAGGTAACATGGTAATCAACCGTTGCTAAATAGGAATTCAAGTGACTGAATGATTTAACAATTGGCAAGTGGCCAGTAGGAGAAAGATCCGGGTTCAGTTGAAAAATAATCATCATTTTCAGTTATGTTTTATTACCAAACATCGCATCCTTTGCTATGAAGCATGTTGCCTCTCGTATAAATAAGAGAGACCAAGACCATAAGGAGAGTTAGGAAAAAGATACAGTAGATAATTTTCAATGATGTTTACATTCTAGAGACTAAGATGCACGTGTAAATTTTGAAGGAGTTAATGGAAAATCTATGATTTGGTGGCTCTATGTTGGTATCAATTGTTTGTTAAGTTAATTGAAAGATATTATCAGTTTGTCTCCATATTTAATATTTCTTTGTTGTCTAAATTGATATATCTAGCATATTTTCAATTTATCAATGCACACTTGTTGTATCTGTGTTGCATAATTGATTGGGTCTTTAGAGAAAAGATTAAAATCCTCTTGGTTATTGACAACAACTTAGAATTGTTATTTTGGATTATTAAAGAAGAATCTAATAATTACATCCCTTCTTGTTTATACAAGTTATAAACATAGAAGTGCCAAACGGTTAGAATTATTGCTAGTTATAAGTCACCCAATTCTAATTTTTTTTTGACTCTATATACCCAATAGAGAACTGGTCTCCCACATTCCATCATCTAGTTTCATTTCATATTAGATTTTACATTTGTTAACTGAACATATTGCTTATACAATTTATACCAAATTAGGTTTTTGTTTATTCACTTTAAAATTGCCATTGTGAATAAACTATTGTGGTAGAAATCACATAATCCAAGTCTGCTTCATTCATATAGATAGACCTAGCTAGGTCTAGCAGCACCTAAAGAGAAGAATGTCTAAACCATTTAGCCTTGTATGTTACCCTAAAACGTACCAAGAGTTTGGCAACCTCTTGAGGTATTGTGCTTGTGTTTTTTAGAGCTAACAGTTTGGCGACTCTGCTAGGGAAAATTTGAGGAAATATGGTAGCAAGCAGCTATGCCTTATAGAGTCATAAAAAAATTCAAAAAATTAGATCTTCAACTAAGGATTCATAATTGTGTAGTTTACAGCTCCCCATCTGAGTCACACACCTAATATTTTGGTGACTCTACTGGGGAAAAACATCAAAAAATTCAGTTCCAGCCTATCCATCCATAGAGTCAATAAAGTTATGAAATTGGTCTTCAACAAAAGGTTCACAATTGTTTCGTTCGCACTTCCCATCCGTGTCACACACCTAACAGTTTGGTGACTCTATTGGGGAATGAACTCAGATTCAAGGCCTTTGTCATAGAGTCAAAAATCTTATACAAACTCCGCTAGGAATAAATAAGAAGTTGTAAAATTTTCCTACTTTTGAAAAAGTAGGTGGCGACTCTATTTAAAATTGATAGATAATGTATAGATGTTGTGGAGCAAGTAACACTTTTCCAATTTTCTTGTCAAAATGTCAGAAGTGAGAATAAAATAGTTAATAAGAGAGTTGAAGCAATTGAGAAAGAAACGGCTACAATTGGACCAACAACTACTACAATGGAAAGCCAAATATGTTTCAAATACACCAGAAAATATACCATCCTGCAATAAGAATTAATATACAAATGCAAGTAGGCATTGGACCCCACAAGTGCTTGATAATACAATTGGTAATATTCACAATGGAGGCAATGCATATCATGCACAACAAAACATTTATTCACCATAACCATCAAAACAAATAAATGCTTATCTAGTCCCTCCTGGACAAAGACTGGTAAGCTATCAAGATTATCAATATAATCAATGTCAAGTACAACACAATCCCAGCTCACTTGGAAATGTTAGTCAGAACCTGCAACAAGGTATGTATCAGAATCAAAAATCTGTGAAGAGAAATGGTGAACGTCTACGTATTGAAGAAAGAAGCAAAATTATTTTGGATGTCTTTCTTGACATAAGGAGACATGATAGAGAATATGGGCACTCTTTGTTCAGAATAATGGCAGATATTTGTAGGCAAATACCTATTAATTTTCCACCTAGTAGGTATGAGTTCATTGAGCAGTTCATGAAAGTATATGAGCCCAATTCAATTTATTGGCCTGAATCATTGGTGCCAATAGCTTATAATCACATAGATGAATGTATTGACATTAAAGACAAGAAAAGGCATGAGGACACTATTAATGTTGAATCCAATAGTTGTATTACTGATGAGTAGGACAGTATGCATGTTGAAGCAAATTTAGAAAAAAAAATTGATGAGTTTGAAGGAGCAGATGACCATGAGGATTGCATGTCAAATGAGTCAAGTTTTGAAAATTCCAATGTTGATTTGGACAAGTCTTTGTTTGTTGACTTGAATGAGCATAGTCATGAACCTTTGAATGTGAATGAAGATGTTGATTTTAATGAGAAATCAGATTATGCTTCTAAACAAGAATTGCTTATTGTTGGGTAAGCATGTGATACCAAAGATGATGATATGTTATGTTCAAAGAATGATAGTATGATTATAGATAATGATGAATCAGAAATCTCTGATGACTTTCAATACTAGCATGATAAAGAAAAATCAAGTAGAACATGTTAATGCATGAGTGTATCTCTTTGAATACATTTGGAGTTAGTTGGCATGATGAACCAGATCTTCTGCTAAGTTCTTGTGATGATTTCACTTTTGATATGCAAGCTAGTTATCATAATGAGCTTAATAGTTCCAACCATGTAGCAGAATGTGACTATTATTTTTGTCAACTAGAAGGAGTTTTCATAGAATGTGGTAATGTGCAAAATACTTAAGAATGTTGTATTCAATTTGAGAGTGATTTATCTGATGATTATGATAAGTTTTTGCCACATGACAATCAACATTTTGAAAGTATGCTTGAAATTCTGATGCATAGTGACTATGAACATGTTGATAATCTTATGTATGATGGCCTATTGGGAGGTACCAACATGTTTAATCAAGCAAATGGTTGTGATCAAACTATGCTTTCATGTGGTCTTGATCACCATCTTTAAATGATTCCACTTGATACAAAATAAGAGAATGAAGAAGGTAACAATGATGTGGCATATTTGATTTGGTTGCCACTTGATGACAAAGCTTAACAAAGAGCAAGTTTTCACTTGCACAAAGGAAGTCTAATACTTGTGTTTGCAATGGTCCATTCATTCAAGTTGTTGTGGTATGATTGATGCAAGCATGAGTTGAGGGAGGTTAGCTTTTTCTAAAGAATTGTGTTTGACAAAGGTAAATGTTGAGTCCCATTTCTCATTTGATGGCCCGGGGTCACTAGATGAAGTTGAAAAGAGAATGAATAAAGGAGTAGTTTGAGGACACCCAATGGATAAGGCCTAGTTAGTAACTTGAGATTCTAGATTCTTGTAGTGATCAATAAATCACTCATCCCCAATTGGAGCCATTGTTGGAACTAGAATTCTCATTTAAAATTCTGATGATTTTGTCATATAAAATCAAGGATCTCTCTTAGTATTTTCATAAAATATATGTTTTTGTCATTCACAAGGTCAAATTATCCTGTTACCACCATATCGCTGCTCTATTTGATCACCCCATATGTGCCTTGCCTTTTACCTCCTTATCGTGGCCTCTAACAAAGTAACTCACGATAGCACAGTGAGAGGGTAGCAACATGTTATATTACCATTGCACTATGGAGGGTTCATACTTAGCCTGCAACAAAGCGGGGTCATCATCAACACTAGCTAAAGGAACCACTATACCGCAGGGGGATGGAATGAAGCCTGTGGTGGAGCAGTGAAGTAAGAATAGACATAAGAGGGTGCAAACAAAGCATGTTGTAGAGTGGTATGTGAAGCACTAAGGAGACACTGTGGTACCGTAAGGAAGACGAAAGGAATGCACAGTAGAGTGGTATGGTAAGAAAGGAAAATGCTATGTATCGTGGTACTATGGGAGGATAAAATGTGATGGGAGGAAATGAGGTAATCATCATTGTTGCATAGGAATTCAAGTGGTTGAATGATTTAACAATTGGCAAGTGGCAGGGAAAGATCTGGGTTCAGTTGAAAACTAATCATGATAAATAGAGACCAAGATCATCAGGAGAGTTAGGGAAAAGATACAGTAGATAATTTTCAATGATGTTTACATTCCAGAGACTAAGATGCATGTGTAAATTTTGAAGGAGTTAATGGAAAATATCTAATTCAGTCGCTCTATGTTGGTATCAATTGTTTGTTAAGTTAATTGAAAGATATTATCAATTTTTCTCCACATTTAATATTTATCTATTGTCTAAATTGATATATCAAGCATATTTCCAATTTATCAGTGCACACTTGTTGTGTCTATGTGGCATAATTAATTAGGTCTTTCAAGAAAAGATTAAAATCCTCTTGGTTATTCACAACAACTTAGAATTGTTATTTTGGATTATTAAAGAAGAATCTAATAATTGCATCCCTTCCTGTTTATACAAGTTATAAACATAGAAGTGCCAAATAGTTAGAATTATTGCTATTTATAAGTCACCCAATTCTAATTTTTATTTGACTCCATATACCCAATAGAGCACTAGTCTCCCACATTCCATCATCTAGTTTCATTTAATATTAGATTTTACATATATTAATTGAGCATACTGCTTATACGATTTATACCAAATTAGGTTTTCATTTATTCACTTTAAAATTGTCATTGTGAATAAACTGTTGTGGTAGAAATCACATAGTCCAAGGCTAATTCATTCATATAGGTAGACCTAGCTAGGTCTAGCAGCACCTGAAGAGAAGAAGGTCTAAACCATTCAGCCTTGTATGTTACCTTGAAACATACTAAGAGTTTGGAAACCTCTTGAGGTATTGTGCCTACATTTTTGAGAGCTAACATACTGTTCATGGACTAAACTTGCACACTTAAATTGCAATAGTTAATCCATCATCAATAATAAAATTGAAGCATGAAATGTACAACATGATATCTCTATAGTAACTTTTCAAAATTAAGCATCTCATTGCATTCATTCATCCCATGTCACCAATACTGTAACATTAATAGAATCAACTTCAAAGATAATTGAACATGAATAAACTACATGTGGTATCCATAAAATCATTTTAATATATAATCAATCACTTATAAAATAAAAAATAACAAGAACATTATATTAGTGTGACCAGCTGCATAATACCAAAAAACCATATTGATAAGGATAACCATACATGCATGAGTATAATGTATCTATGGTAACATCAAAGTATGCCAAGGTCAAAATCCATGATAAAATCATCCATGAGAATGAAAAAACTATCGACATTACGCACATAATCTCTAGCATTGGAAGGTAGGTCTCACATCTCCCTCCCTTGGTTTGGACTTCCTCTTGGAAGTCACTAGAGTTTAGAAGTAAAATTCCATTATGATCATGCACAAAGGTTGTTAAATATATCAAGTCTTATTTTCTAAATTTTCACATAAAAAATAAGGTATAGTTTTTATTAGTTTCTACCACCCTATCCACAACCTTATGTTAGAAGGAAAATTCCATATCATAGACTACATTACCCATTCAAGTCACAACATTGTGTTTACATCTTTCACATGTATCTTTTTTTGTCTATCATGTTTATCTAAAGTATGGTCACACACATGAATAGTAGAATCACACTAATTTTATATAAGTAGATAGGCTCATTCATCAATCAGTCAACCTATAATGCTAAATTTTAACTAAAAATAAATTACACTCCACCATTGTTCTTTAAGGAGTATTTAGCATCATCTCATTTTTACACATCCTTATTACCAATTCACCAATATCCAACATCACATCTGGTTGTAATTTATGCATATAGTACAATTAACTCTACCAGGTTCACTATAGCTTAAGGCTAACCCAAGGGGATTGATGAGGATGAATGGTGTCAAATACCCATGGATGATCTTCATCAACATAATACTAATAATTGTAACCTAAAATGTTGGGTAAATGTAGAATCCATGAACCCTCACCATGCCATCATACAACCATGTCTCCAAGGATGCCTTTGATCATAGATTTCATAGTCATACTGGGAAAGATGATCTTGAGGTCCTTCCTAGGACCCTACTATATATTTCTTGATACATACCCTCTGTTTGTGTAAGAGGTTTAGCCAAAAGAAAAGGTACACAAGTAAATGCCAATAAAGCTAAGGGGGAAATGGATTTTGAACACCTATATCACTCACATTTATCGCCCCCATCTTACAATAGGTTCCCCAAGCCATATACTCCCCTATACAAACTGTTGGGGTCCTTTTCAAGATATTGTAGTTCACATAAGTCACATCACATAAAACATACCATTAGTCGTTAGATAGGAAGTCCTCAAGATTTATCAATATAAGAGCAAAACTCAAAAACCACAATTAAAGTTTCATAAAAAGAAAGTATGAACAAAATAATAGTCACAGGAAACAATGATTCACTTTTCAATTCAAATTAAATAAAGTGAATAAGTCCTTGAGGCAAAAAAACCATGCAAAATTTAAAATGGCTAAGTAGCCCTAGTATCAAAATTCAATACTATTGGTACAAAAATTACAAAAAAAAATCACCAATAAATGAATTTACAATACATTACATTCTCAAAAAAGAAGAAACTTGCACCTCACATACACTATGTGGCTTTGATAAAACCACTTATGGGGAGAAACAGGGATGGGGTCTCAAACACCGAATGTAATAGCATATAATGCTATGGTGTCACTGCTATTTCCATATCTCAATACCTCTAACCATAGGGTTATTTCCATTTATGGTCAAATATAACCCTTTGTCCCATGATTATTAATCCAAAACTATGTTCATATAATTCTAAGTTTTTCATCTAATGATCCACTTAGTAAATGGTATCTCTATATATAATATAAATATATGTTTTGGCTTTAATTTCATATCATCAAGGTACCGAGTACCTATCAAATAGGAAAGTAGAAATGAGTTCACATCCCAAAACACATTGGAGTCCATCCTTGACTCAACAAGATACAAATATCAAGAATTAAGTTTGTACTATGAACCAACAAATGTGGTTCTAATCATGAGGGGGAGTTTTTTAGGGACAACATTCATGCAAAAATCACAACCTTTCAATGGAAGTCTCGTATCTAGATTGGGAACAACAATCATGGAATACCACCATTTGTAATGGAGTTCTATCATCTCTCAACATTTATCCACATTAGCAGGCCCACCTCTAAGGAAATGGTCAATACTAAGGAAAAACACCATTGTGCAACTCACACATGGAAAGGGTTACCTATACATAAACATGTACAACCACTCCAATTTTAATGTTTTAACATCTTAACACACATGGATATCACAAGGGAACCCCTTGGTAGTTTTTAATTTATGTCTACAACATCCTCATCCCAAATTGAATTCATTATATCTTGACTGGGGGGTACAATACAACATATGATAAGATTTTGGAAATTTCTAATTACTTGATAGTATTGTGTCATAAAACATTGATATTTGAATTCCTCCTATATAATTCATTTTACCACATTGTTAGTATTTAATTATGTGTATATATACTTCATTTAGAATTCAATGATCTATTCCAACTCAAACAAATTTAGTGTTTAATTGTCTAGTTACTAAATAATTTGGCTTCTAGGATGAGTTAGAGTTAACATCATGATTAATCTTTAGTTAATTATTATTCTAATTCTCATGCACTTAAGCTAAACTTAGGTTTTATTTATTAGTTAACTCAATGATTTATTTATGTTAACTATAGAGCTAATATTTGATCAATCTGTCTCATCACACATGATGTTGACAGTCATGATCTAATCCTTTTATCATTAGGGTTGCTCTTATAAAGCATTCATTCTGTAAGTATTTTCTTTTTGAGGAAAACAAATATTTGTTTTTGCAAAGCTTTTGGGTGGAAGGTGTTTTGTTCATTGTTTGATCCTATGTCTCATGTTATTTATAAATCTAACATGTTATCAGAGCTCTTGGGTGGAAGGTGTTGTGTTCATTATTTGATCCTATGTCTCATGTTATTCACAAATCTAACATGGTATTAGAGCAAGGATTCAATGAACCCCTTCTCCATATATGTTTTTTTTTTTTCTCATCTACGGTTACAGGATTGAATCTAGCATTTTTAGTGCTTATTTTGTGATTTTTGGAGGTGGGTGAATTTTTAGAGTACTTTGGCACAAAACAAACCTCACCATCATGTTTGAAGCAACCAAAAACATAAAGATCAACTATTGTTTCATGAAAATTTGAAGAAAAAAATTGGAGTGAATTTTTGAGGGAACTTTTTTCGAGGTGAAAAATTCATACAACACACAGATCTGTATCTTTACTATGTAGAACCATTTATTGCAGGCCCATGGGTTTCAAAAAAAATCTTTTGCAAGTATTTTAAAAAAACTTATGCAAAAAGCTTTAGAGGGGTTTCATTTTTTAAAACAAAAAGAATGTTTTAATCAAATATTTGTAGCATTTTTCTGTGATGACAATAGATTATTCTTTAGAATATTCTGTAGAATATTCCTTGCTTTAGCCCCAGACCTTAAAAACTAGGCACCCATATGTCTAGGGGCCAAAATTTTAAGCCACCTATTTGGTTTTCTAGGGAAAATTGGGTAGTTTTACAAAATCAGGTATATCTTAGGCATATGAACTCCATTTTTTGAAAACTTTATATTGTTAGAAATCTAGTTTTGAGCCCATTCTAGATTTATAGGTATTTTTTTTCTAATTTTTTACTAGAAATTTGTTATAGTCAGTTGAAGACAACCCTTCTATTATGCATTACGAGGCCATAACTTGGGAAAACCGACTCTATTTTTTGCAAAAAAATAGGCATTGGAAAGATCTTTCAATTCTCTACACAACCATGTAGTCCATTTTTCCAAAATATTCACTAGGTACATATGGATCTCTCTAATGTTATTTTTTCTTTTTTAATCTTTTCTGCTCTCAAAGTTGTATTTGGGTTTGGTTTTTATTGTTGTTGGAGGGTATATTTCTCACTTTTAGTATCTATATACATTAGAGATAAAAAATCCTATGCGAGACATTATTTTGAAAATCACAACCATCATGGCGGATACCTCTTCATTTGAACTTCTTATGCCACACAACTATCATACTTGGAAGCTCATATGACCAGAATGCTCATTTCTAAGGGTTTATGGTCCATTTCAAATGAAGTACAACCAACATTGACTCATCATTTTGAGATATTTCAACATAGGAAAAGGACAAATGAGGCTATGGGTTTGATTTCACTACATGTTTCAAATAGTATCTTGTTTCATTTGGAGTCTTGAAACACTCCTAGGGCTAGGTGGATGAGATTCAGTGATCCTTTTGGAGCCATCAATAAGTATAGAGCTCTCAAAATTGAGGAAAAAATAACATCACTTGTACCTAATTCTCAACACTCCATTAAGGACTTCCTATAGAGGTTTAAGTCACTCAGATCTCTTTTGTAGGGTTGCGGGAAGAATAAAACTGACAAATAATTTATTTTCCTAATTTTTTTCTAATCTTTGAGGGTCATTCAAGTTTTCTCTTCTAATTTCTATTCTACTATGGATGCATTGGGTGATGTATTTACCATGCCTAATTTTGAGGTTTTCTATGATAGTTTGACTTGTAAACATGCTAAGTTGGTTTAGTTTGAATCTATTTCTTGTTCTAAAACTCAAGCATTGGTAACACAGACATCCAAAGGAAAAGACAAGAAGAAACAAAAGCCTAAGATAGATACTTCATTAGGTAGTGAGTGTTCCTCCAAAACATCTTAGAAGTCAAAATAGAAACCTCAAACCACTCCTCAGTATGATAGAAATTCTTAGAAGTTAGAAAAGAAACCTCAAGCCACTCTTCAGTATGATAAAAATTCTAAGTTTGATGAGTCTTCCTCCAAGATGAAGAAGAAATTAGGTGAACCTTTCAATTTTTGTGGTAAGGAGGGACATCTAGTCAATCAATGTTGGAAGAGATTAGAGGCTTTGGAGGAATCCATGTAGCAGCATAACATATCCACCCCTAAATATTCTTCCTCATATATAGGTAAAGGTCATGCTATTTCTACAAGGGCATTACCTTTTACAACTCCATGGATACTTGATTCTAGTGTAGCACATCACATGACACATTCTCAGGATTTGGTCTCATCCTTTTTAAATTGTAGTAATACTTAGCTTGCAATTGGGGATTCTACACAACTTTTAGTTTTGGGTTTAGGCAATATCACACTTGAGTGTGGTTTTCTTCATAAGGTACTTGTAGTTCCTGATATCTCCACCAACCTTCTTTCAGTGTATCATATTTTTCAATCTGGCACAGGTAGGATAGTTCATTTTATCCCTCATGATGTAGTTATTCGTGACCTTCATGATCCTGATATTATTGTGGCTACTGGGAGTGTTGATACTTCTCATTTATACCAATTTGATGGTTTTGAGAATTCAATTGGTTTAGGTTCATCCTTCATAGCACATGCAAAAACTATGATCATGTTGTTGCATGAATGTTTTGTTCATGTTAATTACAAATATCTCTAGTAGATGAGCACACAAGCATTAGTGTCTGAGCTCCCTAAGATTTCCTATACTGATGGTGTTTGTTGAAGATGTGTTCTTGGTATACATCATTGAGATTATTTTCCTATGGGTAGAGCTACATGTGAGAAGGCACCTTAGGAGTTGGTTCATAGTGACATTATGCCATTTTTTACTTCCTTTTTTTCAAGGGCCAAGTATGTGCTCACTTTTATTGATGAATTCTCCAAGCATTCACAAGTGCACTTTCTTAAGTACAAGAGTGTTGCCTTGATTCTTTCAAAATCTTTAAAAAATTTGTGGAGAAGCAATATGATCATTCTATCATATGGATACGTATAGACAATGGGGGTGCATGTTCTTTTAGGGACTTTTGAATTGAGAATGCTTTGCAACATCAGCTTACAATTCCATACACCCCTCAGTAGAATGGTGTTTTTGAGCAAAAGAACATAACTTTATGGGAGATGGTCAACTGTATGATTCAATCATGAGATATGCATTCTTCATTTTGGGCTAAGGCATTTAATTGTAACTGTAAACATTGGAATTTGACCACTCCCATATGGTCAAATTCATCCTTTTTATTCCTCTATCCTTCATCCCTCATCCGCATTAATTAAATAAGTTATTATTTAATTAATATCCCCCTTCTCTGATGTCCCGAAGGTATTTAATTAAAATAATTAAATACTTTATCCCTTATCCCCCTTCCTCTCTAAATTAAATAAATATTCTAATTTATTTAATTTAGTCATTTATCTTTATGAATTTAAATTAATTTTCAAATTCATTCTTTCTCTCTCCTTCTCCCATCATCCATAATTATTCTTTAATCTAGATTAATCTAATTAACCTGTGATTAGGATATGCACACCCCTAATCATGATTACAACTTGCCCTTAATTCTTCATTAACTAACTTAATCTTATGTTTGCACAACTCTAATCACTTGATTAGGTCAACCTAATCCTCATGCCATTTATGGCATGGGTCCTAAGTCAACTTCATTTATTGCTTTCTCCTTTTGGAGAAGGAAACCCCTTTCCCTTGTGAATTTTAAATTCACATTTATTCCTCCCAAGCCTTTTAAGGAATTTTTAATTCCTTCCCTCATCCCCATGTGGATATTTGAGGAATTTTCAATTCCTCACATATCCCATCACCCACATAGGGACAATGACCTCCTTTATGAGGAGATCTTGTTCAAATCCCTAGGTACTATGTGGTACCTCCACCTCACCTCCCATTTGACACCTCACTTAACACATGGCAAGATGTGAGGGCTTGTGAGTTCTCAACTCATCCTAGACCTTGATCTTGTCCACTGTGGCTTCATCTAGACCCTACATTCTTTAGAGGCACTTCCCCTAAAAATGGATGATTTTTCTCTCATTTGCATCATCCAACAATCTAACACATTTGCACTCAACTTAGCATCCAAGAATTCAACTAAGCCAAAAAACCACCATTTTTGTAGTACCTTTTGCATCCATACCTTGCATCCATCACAAGACCCACAATATCCATTGCATTCTCCATCATCTCATGATCACTTATAACTAAGTTGCATGTCATTTTTCCATCCAAAGGAGCACACATTCGAATGATCAACAGGGCCAACCAAGCAATCAACTCAATAAGGTGAAAAGTTACTTTTCTTTGTATTTTGTTTGAGTTCATCGTATGCCCAATATTGAGTGTTTGTTTGGTGCTTTTGGTCTCTTGCATTAGTTGGTTTTTGCATTTAGGTAGGTCAAATTCACTTGCACATATTTCTAGTATGCCCGGTGGTACCCATGTCATGGGTCTGCACTTTAAAGTTTGTCATTGTTTGCGTTTTGCAAGTTTAGATTTTTACACGCAAGGGTGAATCCGCCCTGACAGGTGAACCCATTAGTTACAGAGGTGAATCTATAGTCAAAAAAGGTGAATTTGAATTCACTCCTTTGTGAAAAGGGGTGAATTTGAATCTAAAGGTGAATTTGCTCAAAGCAGAGGCAGACATGCAATGGCCTCCAATAAATGGGTGAAATTGATTAAGTTATAGAGGCAATTGCAACTTCAGCCCTCCATCTGAACAGGCATATGCAATTTTTCCCATCCTTCCAAATGGGCAGTTTTGGTTGTCAGAGTCAACTGAATTTTCCTTACACAGAGGTGAATTTGATCTATTCTTGAAACTTAATTTTTTAATTTCTAGCTTCAATTTTCTTTCGATTTTGAGTACTAATCTTCTAACCCATTTGTTTGTGAGTGTTCCTTTTTACTAAAAATTCATGCAACAATTGTCCTTTGTTTGTCCAAGATCAGTGGTGGAAGTTACTGACATATTTTCTACAGGATGATCGGTCGAAGACCCCTTTAGTTAGTACTGCCTGTTGATTTGCATACTAGCTAGGCACATGTAGATTAATTAAAGGGTCAATTTACATTGTTTTTTTTTCTTGGGAGTAAATTGTTGATGTATCCACTCCCCTTGCACCTTTAGGAAATCCTGGGTGACGAGAAATCATAGTTTTCTCTACTCTAGTCAAGTCTACCTAAGAGGTGCTAGTGCATCTAAGCTCTCCCCTTGCGCTACATGTGAGCCTGGGGACTAGCTAAAGCATCTAGTATCTTCTTCCCTTAGCAGGACCTACCTAGGATTTCATCACCTAGGGGATGATCCTAACCACATATTATTGGTGAGGTATATAAATGGGGGAGAACTAAAGTTGTACCCCAATCCAGTCACATCGTGTTTAGTGAAGCGTCGAAGCTAGGGTGATACCTAGATAAGACGTACAAGTTTGGTTCGAGTTTCTAGTACCTCCCTGGGGCTCCCAACCCACACTTGTGATGGGCTGGTGTTTATGGTTGTGCCTCATGTACCTAGCGTATATCAAGGATGCATGAGAATTCCTTGTATAGCCTAGATAGAAACCCATGTTTTAGCCACAACTTGGTGTAGCGCAGGGGATGCACACTATACCCCAAAGTGACTTACCATGTACTCCCTTGGGTTGAGATAGAAATCCTTGTGGTGGACTACAATAGTCTCTGAGAGAGAGTGAGAAGGTGAACCCATGGCATATGTTATTGACCCTGTGCCACTAGATCGCTAGCTATCTACCTTCACAAGAAAGGGTGATCCAGAGAACCACCCCGGTATCATGGAGTATTAACCTTGGGTTGTCCACTCAAGGTGGTGGGCCTACATCAAGTTTGTAAACCATTACCACTAATTTTAGGATTTTGTTTCCTGGTGTGTCTTCATTATATGATAATAGTGCTCTTATTTTCAGTTGAGTCAGTCCAACCTTTCTATCTATTATTTTTTCGTGTTTCTTGTCCTTTTCCACAGTCAACCCTTACCCTTAGAGGTGAATTTGCTTCACCCAGAGGTGAATTTACACTGTGGATAGGGCGATTTTTCCCTGAAAAGGGGGTGATTCTGAGTCTGAGTTCATTCTAGGTCATCCCTTTAGGAAAATTCATCTTTTTCAAAGGAAAATTTTTCTATGGGTCCCTTTCTTACGTGACCCCATGTCCACCTATTCCTTGGAATAGGTGAGTTTTTCTAGCCTTTAGGCGAGTTTGTGTCAATCCTCATCTATTGAATCTATCTATTTCTAAAGAATAGTAAATTTTGTCATCCCCTTGGGTGAACCTTTTGTCCATAGGGGCAATCCCACTTTCAGTCCAAGTCTTCCCCATTCATACATCTCTTAGGATAGGTGAACCTGTTGCTCGCAAGGGCGAGCTCATTTTTTCCTGTCTTTCCTATCCATACAAGTCAAGATTTAAGTGAATTCATTTTTTTGATAGGTGATCCCATTTTAGGAGAGTCTATTCTCTGTCTGTACCATTCAAGAAATAGGTGAAATTGTCATCCCTCAATAGGCTATTTTGATCCAGTCCATACGTTTCAATATTTAGGAAAATTTATCATCCCCATTAGGTGATTTTGAAAATTGAGTCTACCTATTCCCCTGTGATTTTCCAAGACTTAGGCAATCATGTGTCCACTAGGGGTGATCTTGTCATATGTTTAGGTGATCCTATCCAAAGATAGGCGAATTTGAATCCCAAGTTCACCCATTTCTTGTGTGTTCCCCAGATATAGGTGAATTTGAATCCTGAGTTTTCTTGTTTCTTGTGCATTCCCAGACATAGATGAATTTGAATCCCCCAAATAGGAAAAGTTCAACATAGAGGCAAATCTATTTTCTCTGAATAGGAAAAGTCATGACCTGAAGAGGAAAATTTTCGCTACACAAAGGTGTATGCGCTACCCATACAAATTCTAGAGAGTGAATCCTTTTGACCACTGAACGCTTGTCGATATTTGAGTCCTTTGTTGCAATCAATTTTTTTTTATCATCTTTCATTCACCCATAATCATCACTTTAGTTTATTTGTATTTTCCAAAAGTCATCAATCTGTTAATTAAATCATATAGGTGCACCTTAGAACATCCCTAGAGTGCATATCCATCATCGGTTCCTCAATCCCAATCCCCTAGACTTCATTTTAGAGGTTTTCATCCAAGTTGTCTTAGGTTCCTGATCTTGATTCTCATCATCCACGTCTAATAAGGATTTATATCCATCCTAAGTCAATAATCATCTTTGACCCAATCAATCTACTTCCATCTTGAGGTAGACTTGGTGTCATAATCATCCCTTTTGCAGTTTAATCTAATCATCAACACCCTACATCATCTAGTCAAACCTTTGAACTTAGTTTAGAATCAGTTTCATCATCCTATCCAATCAATCATCCAATGCTATAAATCACCTCATTCCATCAAGCAATCTAATTGAAACCAATCACATCCTTTATCTAATCATCCAATCTAATCAATTAATCCCTCATATAGTCCAACCAATCCTTTAATCATCACTTAGGTCATCCTCATCTACATCTTAGGGCATAGTGTCATCCTAATCACCTGGTAGTTTTGCATTTTCATGCCCCTTACCCAATCGCAAGCAAAGAAACTCATGGCAGAACAACAGGCTCAAGGTACTCAACCTAACATTCCTCAGGATCCTAACAATGGTGGCTCATCGCAATCCAATACTAAGGTTCACACCACATCACCTCTTGCTGATGAGAGCATGGTCAACCAACCTGAAGTCACAGTTGATGAATACCTCAGTAATCGTACCAATGTCCAAATGGCTAATAGCCTCCTTAATAAGTGTGGGGATAAAATCGTTACCACCCTCCTCTAGAAGGGAGTCAAACCACTGCCTGGGCTTGATCTATCCTAATACGTCAGCATCACACCTCCTGCACCCCTGACATTGAAAGACCCTCAAAATTCATAGAATATTCCAAGAAATTCATATGTCCTTGAGGGTCCACTGGTAGATAATTGGTATCAACTTGGGTTTGGAAACGTCATGCTTTATCAAGTCACACACCCCCTAGGGTTCTTATTTCGATCATGGGAGGACATCATTCAAACATTCCTCAAGGTCCTGATCCTAATGATCCCCTTTATTTAGGTATGCCATAGAATCTACCCCCTCCGCCACCTCTAAACGTCCCACAAGGTCCAACCCTTATACCATCTGCACCACCTCTTCTACCTAATGAACCAAGTCAACCACTAGTGAACATCAGGGGCAATCCTTTTGCTGCATTACCACCACCTCTAAGATCTACACTTGCATCCAACTTAGCACCACCTCTATTTACATCTCAGTGACCCCCTCAGAGCAATATTCCATGTTCACTTCAACCACAAGGCAATCTGTAAAAAACACCAGGATAAACCCCCAACATACTCCAACTCTATCTCAACCACTTCAACAATAACCTCTACAATAGTATATCCTAATTGCTTCACAACAACAACAACCACCCACACATCAGCTATAGGGTAACCCATCACAACCCCCTCATTAGTTGTAAGCTCCTCTACATCAACAAATATTGCAACAAACCCCATCCTTCCAAGAACCTCTAGTCACCCAACAACCTCAAATTCCATCTTAGCCTGTTTATCAACAACCACTGCCTTACCAACAACCTCTTCAGTAACTACAAATCCAAACACAACCTCAACATTCCCACTAGTCAATTCCCAACAACATCATTTAGTACCTATACCACCCTTAAAGCACTTACTATGTGCAACCCGCTATATCCAATTTGAACCCCAATTATGCTTATCACAATCCACAACAATACCAATAATAGCCATCTTATGCTACTCCTTCACAACTGCAACAAAACATCTCCTATCAACATCCTAATCCGCGACAACCTTCGTATGTGTCCCAAAATATGCTACTTACAACTATTAGTCCAATCCATATTATGCATCTCTACAACAACCATCCTATCAACAACCATCATACCAACAAGGTGCTTCCACCTCTAGGAATTCTACTCACATTGGCAAGAAGTCTTGCACAATGACAATTACCTCCTGCGGTTATTCCCAATGAGTCTAACAAGGGTGGCTCTAGATTGGTTTATGTCTCTTCCAAAGGGATCAATCTCTTCTTTTGCCAATATTTTAGAGAAATTTGTTGCACAATTCTCCTTCAATCTGGAGAAGGATATTGATACTCAAGATCTTCTGAAAGAAAAAAAATGTGAGGGAGAAACCTTTGCAAGTTACTTGCAAAGGTGGCATGCTTTGGCTAGTTGAATGAAATCCCAACTCAGTGAGAAGGACTTGGTAACTCTTTTCATGGAAAATTCTCATGTAGATATGAAACATAATCTCAATCTTCATTGTGTCACAACCATTGCAAAATTCATAGAAAAAGGTCCTATCATTAAGAGAGTGCTCATTGCTAAGGGACATATCAAAATTCATAATTCAGATAAGGATAAGTCATCTGGAGATAAGTCCCACTACTAGAAAAAGAACAAGAATGCAGTCAATGATGGTGTCACTGATACCAAGCATGTTCAAGTAGCCAACACCTCACAAAGGCCACAATATGCCCCTCATCAACAATCAATCCCCAATGCCATATTTGTGCCACAAGGTGCACCTCATCCTCCTCAACAGTCCAATCAAAATAATCAAGGAAACAATAAATGTTGCTTCATTGCTTCTTGAGAGCCTTTAAGTGTTGTTTTCAATAGGCTTCTTCAAGTGAGTTATCCGATCACATATCCCATGACCAAGCCTTTTGACGAGTCCAAACCAAAGCTAGCCTAGTATAGGGAAAACAAGTATTGTAACTTTCACAAAATCAAGGGTCATTCTACTAACAAGTGTTATGGACTTAGAATGTATGTCCAAGATCTCATAGATCGAGGAGATATAGTAGTGAATGATAATCAGGAAATGCCATCCAATTCTCAACTTCAGATATACCAAAATGCCTTCCCTAAACACAATAAAGGTGCTAGTACGTCCAATGCTAATCCTGGGTCAAGCAACAACAATAATCAAAATAACAACACCAATAATGTTAACTATAAGAATGTACCCTATAACTATGATGGTATAGTTATGTGCATCAGTCAAGTAGAGCCACATGTTTCCATGATACACGTTAAGGCTAAAGATCCATAGTGTATTGTTACAACCTATCGCATCCATATTTCCATTCTTGGTCCTTTAATGTTAGCCTAGCTAGCTCCTGTAAGCTCTCAATATAATATTCTTGATCACCTAGGAAAGACTCCTGCTCAAATATCCATTTTGGATTTTCTTAAGTCCTCTCTTGTCTATCAAGAAATCCTAACCAAAGCTTTACAAGACACTCATGTCCTTAATGATATAGATCCTACTCAGTTCCAATCCTTAGTAGGACACCTGTCATCAACATATTAGCTAGGCTTCAGTCAAAATGATATACCATCCATTGACTCAAATCATAACCTTCCCCTTCACATTGAGGTCCTCGTAGCTCGTCATAAAGCGAAAAAGGTCCTTGTAGATAATGGCTTTGCCCTCAACCTTTATACATTGAAGTTCATAAAATAGGTAGGGTATACCAATGATGACTTGAACAACTAGGTTATCACCATCAAAGAATATGACAATGCAAAGAGGGACTCTAAAGGAATTATTTCCCTTCCCATTCAAGCTAGCCCTGTAGTTCAATATACCACATGCCATGTCCTTGATCTAGACCTTCCATACAATCTCCTCCTTGGCCACCCATGGATCCATGCCATGCAAGCTATCCCATCCACTTACCATCAATGCCTGAAGTTCTCATTTAATGGGATGGAAGTAACCATACATATTGATCTGCAACCATCTAAATATTGTCATGCTTTAGAAGCTTCCTTCCCCCACTCCCACTACTATCTAGGGGTTGAAGTGCGGGCACCTCAAGCCTCATCCTCCAATCTATCTTCAAATCCATCATCTGCCACATCATCCATTCCATCTTCCACTTTTGAATCAACAATTAGCAAGGTTGAGATCATAGAAAAATGTTGTGGTGAGTATGAGATGCGCACAACTTTAAATGTGGCAACCATGCCACTATCCCCTCATATATATGGCCAACCTTCTCATCCCACACCAAAAGAAGAAGAGAAGACAATCACACTCAGTTCTAAGAATGTACAGTTTAGCACTTTTCGATCTCTTGGGACATGACAAGATCAAGCAAAAGATGATATCAGTCACCGGATATACCGAGAAGAGCCTGAACCTACTCCCCCTCTTAAGGAGTATTTCCAAGAGACTTATCCTCATGCCTCTAAGCTAGCTAAAAAGTATAATTATCAAGGGGGAGGCCTCAATGTAGAATAACAAGGAAGACATCAACCTATTGATACTCTAGTGTGACCAAGACATTTGAGCTTAGGCTATGACACAAAACAAAAGGATCCTACACAATCAACTAGTGCCTCTAATAACATTAGTGTGGATAATGGTCTCCTTGAGGACATACCTAAGGAAGATTCCATCATACTCAAATACAATGACTAAGATCTCTCATCCACGTTCAACAGCCTACCTGTCTTGTCCATGAGCCTTTCCCTTCACCATCCCGAGCTTATTGACTCAGAACTACAAAGTAGTGCATCCATCGATACCTTTCCATCAGTGGACACTTACATGCATCTAATGGGATTGGGGGAAGATGATCACCCTAACCACAAAAGTAAAAAGAAACAAAATAAAAAAGGGTCATCTAGTGAAAACCTCTCTAGGGCACTTCCTAACTCATCAAAAGTCAAAATAAAGGGTGTATCCAACAGTGAAAACCTCAATGAGGCACTGGAGGATGGGGATGTTCATCTTCCCTTTGTTGGAACTCAGTTGTCTGAACGGTCTTCCATCTTGATTGAAGAGACTCAAGAAGTCAATTTGGTAACATAAGAAGACCCTAAGATCACATACGTAGCCAAGTCATTGTCAGAGGAAGAGCATTCTACCATCATTAATCTGTTAAAAGAGGGAATTATCAATTTTTCATGGACTTATTCAGACATGCCAGGTCTAGATCTTTCCTTGGTGGTACGCCATTTGGATGTTCATCCAAATGCCAAACCTATCAAACAAAAGCTAAGAAAAATGAATCCCTAGGTGGCTTTGTTTGTCAAGAAAGAGTTCGAGAAACTGTTAGAGGTCAAGTTCATAAGACCTATTGACTATTCTAATTCGATACCCAACATAGTACCTATTGCCAAACCAAATGGGAATATTAGAATTTGTACAAATTTTTGAGATCTCAATAAAGCTTGTCCTAAGGATGATTTCCTTCTACCAAACATTGATATGCTAGTGGATTTTATGACAGTACATGAGATGCTATCCCTTATGAATGGTTTCTATGGCTATAATCAGATTAGGATTACACTAGAAGATCAACATAAAATTTCCTTCATCACCCCTTGGGGCACCTTCTGCTACAATGTCATTCCCTTTGGACTCAAAAATATCGGGGCAACTTACCAGTGTTCCATGACTATTGTCTTCCATGACCACATTCATATCATAATGGAAGATTATGTTGATGACTTATTGGGGAAGTCCAAGACAAGAGAAGATCATCCTAAGATCTTGAAGAAAATCTTTGAGCATCTAGAGCATTACAAGCTACATCTGAATCCAAAGAAATGTGTATTTGGGTCACATATAGGAAGCTATTGGGCTTCATAGTCTCTAGGAGGGGTATAGAGGTAAATCCAATAAAGGTCAAGCTATAATGGAAATGACCCCACTACGTAATCTCAAGCAATTAAGAAGCCTTCAAGGGAAGTTAAAGTCCATCAAATGGTTCATAGCTGAATTAGCTAACAAGTTCCAATCATTTACACATCTCCTACACAAAGAAACCACCTTCAAGTGGGATCCAGAATGTTAGCAAGGATTGAATGAAATCAAAGAATACTTTGCTCATCCACCCATCTTGATTCCTCCTATTCCAGGTAAACCACTTTTGTTGTACCTCTTAGCTACATCAATTGCACTAGGGGGATTGTTAGCCTAGCATGACAAGTCCTCTAAAGAGCATGCAATTTACTACATTAGTCAAATTTTGGTGGGCTATGAACTCAAATATTCTCCAATGGAAAAGTCTTGTCTAGTAGTTGTCTTCAGCTCACAAAAGCTCCGTCATTACATGCTCAGTCATCTTGTCAAGTTGATATCAAAAGTTGATCCACTTAAGTACTTGTTATCCAAAACTTCCTTGACTGGCCACATGGCCAAGTGGGTCATGTTATAGAGTGAATTTGACATAGAGTACATGGACCATAAGGCAATCAAGGGACAAGTCATAGTAGATCATTTGGCTGATGCCCCTTTGGTTGACACATATCCTTTAATAGCTGAGTTTCCTAATGAAGAAGTCCTCACAGTAGCAGAAGCAGATACATGGATGCTCTATTTTGATGGGTCTTATACACATAATGGAGTTGAAGCAAGTGTCTTTTTTGTCACTCCTCAAGGTGACTACATACCAAAGTCATTTAGATTAGCATTCCCATGCACTAACAATATAGAAAAGTATGAAGCTCTTATCATTGGCCTTAGAATCACCATTTGATGGAATATCACCCATCTACAAGTCTTTGGTGATTCCCAACTAATTATCAAACAAGTCAATGATGAGTTTAAGATGAAGGATGACAAGTTGTTACCCTAAAAATGCATGGTTGATGACTTTAAAAAGTATTTCACCTTCATCTAGTTTGAAAAAATCCCCAGAGTTTAGAATAAGGCAACATATGCGATGGATACGATTGGTTCCCTCATTGATATGCCTAAGGATCAAATGGAATGTGAGTTCCTTTTTGAACAAATTTTAATCCCAGCATATGATGTCCCTAAGAGTGAGATGGTGTGTGATATCATAGGTCCTGAATCACCTTGGTACCATGAAATTTACACCTATCTCTATGATAATATCCTCCCATCTGACCTTATATGAAACCAACATAAATCCTTCATCCAACGTACCTCCCACTATACCATCGTAGGAGATATGCTTTATTGTTGTGGGTATGATGGAACTCTCCTTAGGTGTCTAAAAAAATCAAAAGCTCACACTACATTAGAGGAAGTACATAGTGGTGTCTGTGGGGCCGATTCTAATGGAATGGCCTTAGCCAAAAGGATTCTTAGAGCTAGGTATTATTAGCCTACCATGGAGCAAAATTCTTGCGAGTTCATGAAGAAATGCATACCTTGTCAGTAACATATGGATTTGATACATGTCCCGCACAAGATTTGCAACCTATCATAGCACCATGGCCCTTTTCTCAGTGGGGTTTTGACTTGATCAACAAGATATACCCTCCATCTTCTGATGACCATATTTTCATCATCACCACCACTAAATACTTCAGAAGTGGGTGGAAGCCATTCCACTCTCTCAAATTATAGATATTCATATCTCCAAGTTCATCCTTTTCCATATCCTCTACAAGTATGGAATCCCTTCCACCATCATCACTGACAATGGAAAGCCTTTTAAAACTTATTTTATGAAACACCTTTGTGAAACCTATCACATCCAACATTGTTGGTCCACTCCCTATTACCCACAAGGTAATGGTTAAGTGGAGGCAACCAACAAGATTCTCATCAAGATCCTTAAAAAGGTGGTTAATAATAATGGTCAAGATTGGCACCTCCATCTCCATCCTAAACTTTGGGCCTACCACACATCCATTCATACCCCCATTGGTGCCACTCCATACTCTCTCATTTATGGTGTTGATGCCATCTTTCCGATCGAAGTCAAGATGCCATCACGTAGAACATCTCTGATGAAGCTCATAAGTGATGAAGATGCTCGGGTTGCACAACTCAGTCAATTGGAACTCCTAGATGAAAAGCATCTATGAAAGCATACAATCATTTTCAAGCATATTGACATCATCTTAGGAGGAGCTACAATAAAAAGGTTTGTCCTTGCTAGTTCAATGTTGGTGATCTAGTCCTCAAGGAGAATCAATGTACTCAAGAAGATCAAGACAAAAAGGGAAATTTTGAGGCAAATTGGTTAGGTCCTTATGTTGTCACAACTAAATATGGTTTTGGAGTCTATAGACTTGCTACACCTAAAGGAGAGCCTGCAGAGGAGGCTATCAACATCATGCATGTGAAAAGGTTTTATACCTAGGTTAGTTGGGTTGTCCTATCCTAAAAAATAGAAAAAAACGTAAAAAATCGTCAAAAATACAAAAAAATTAAAAACAAGTTTAAAAAATCCAAAAATAGTAAAGAAAAATAATTCATCCTATGGTGAAAACCACCCTTGGTGGTACCTTGGATAAGTATGTTTGGTGAAAACCTAGCAACATGCGCCATTCATAGAGGGCTTAATCATTATCTACCTTGTGTCCTAGTTACTTTATGTTTCCATCCATCTTAGCCCCACAACCTATCCTAGCATCCTATTGATCCAGTCTTTTCATCTGTGTCTGCTTGTCCACTGCTTCATATGTTTTGAGTGAGCATTGGATGATTTTCATTAGCTATCCACAATCCTAAGCTTTAATTGTAATTTGATCTTTTATCACTTATCTGTCTATGTCATATGTCAGTCTCAAGTCATCACTTAGGGTCCTCCATCATGTCAGTCATCATTAGGTCTCATTCTATCATTTGTCTCATTGCTCATGACATGACAAGAAGTTATTAAAATTTAAGAGTGACGTTAGTATACCGATTCCTGGAAGGGTTGGCAAAAAAATCTCTTTGCCCGAAAAATATCCTTATTTGTTACCAGTATCTAAAATGGTACGGTCTACACACTGATTTGGATTTTCCCCTAGGGATTTGTTTTGTCTTGTCATGTCAGTCCTCCATCTTTCATCTATTTGGTTCCACATTTTATCGTTGGTCTTTTTGTCAAACTACGTTGCCCCTACGCTTTCACATAGGCAAGTTTGATCATTTGATTTGTCCCTGGGGCTTGTGTCTACCTAGTCTTTGTCATCCATCATGGTCTCCGTTGTATTCTTTCTACTTTTATCCATGGTCTTTTATCAAACTACAAGGACTTTGTGCTTTCACGTAGGCAAGGCTAATCTTTGATCAACCCTCGAGCCCCTAGGTCTTTATGGTGCTTTTTGTCATCATGTTGTATTGTCGAGTGTGTCCCTACCTAGCTGGTTCATAACAAGAAAAATCCATTAGTATCCTGAGGTCCAATTAGTTTTGAATATCCTGAGTCATGTCAATCATCTAGTTTAGTCTCCATATTTGGTCTTAATAGGATACATCCTTCCTAATCAAACTGCATCAATACCATCCACCCCTCTTGATCTTGTGGAAAAGTATATTTGAGATTTATTGTGATCTTTTGATGCTTTTGGCTTTTTTTTATCATTTGAGCTTTCTATTATACTTTTTCAAGGTTTCCTTGATCCATCATATCATGGTGCACTTCGATTCATAAACATAGGGGCATATATTGATCTTTTGTTTGTTGTTGTCTTCTTGGTTGTCCCACGTAGTACCCACCAAGATCTTTGTGGTCTTGTGTTATGTTGGGGCATCCTTTCATGCTTGTGGTTATCCCAATACCTAGCTCGACCATATCCATTTCGTCTTTGGGGTGTTGGGATAGCCTTCGAGTGATCTCATAATAGTGGTTTACAATTTTTGGCCAAAATGGACACTAAAATAATTTTTTTAACTAAATCTTCACTTTCGGGCACCTATAGCGGCTAAACTATGAGGAATTTGAAGATGATGCAAACTAGAGTTTCATGAATTTTTTTCTATAGATTCTAAAAATATTTTTTTCAAAATTTTTGGAATCGGATTGCACTTTTTTTTCATCTCCCTCAAAAACTAGTTTTTTTTCATAAAACAACATTTTAAAAAAGTGATGCTCACCATATAATGCATAATTTTTTTTTCATGAAGGATAAAATTCTAATTCTTTTTATTTTAGATTTGTAACGATGATATCTAGTGCTTCCACTTAGTTAGATAGTTTTTTATTGAATATTTTTTCTTTAATCAAGTTTCAAAGTAAAACTAATTACAATTTAGACATAGACCGACTGTATAATGTGTAACTTTTTTGTATATATTGAAATTCAAATTTTTTTGGTTGGATCAAGGACTTCAATATCTAGTGCACTCTCATATTTTTCAAATTTATTTTTTCATAATTTGCTATTTTTTCACATGTCCAAAACTAAGAGCTTCATTTCCGATGAAAAACCTATGTTTAATAAAACTAAAAAAAAAATACATAATAAAACCAAAACATATTAAAATTATATTCGTTGGATAGCTCATTCCAAGCACTACTTGATTCTAGTTGGTTTTGTGAATTCTCCACTATTTTCATGTTCAAACTGAGCTTCGAAGTGGAAAAATTTAGGTTTTTTTGTGAATTTTGTCAAACATCAAGGAAATGGGGGGTTCGCTCGAACTAGGGGGGGGTTTGAGTGAACTCCCTTCCCAAAAGGGGTTTTCATTTGAATTTTTTCTGTACATGCAATTAATGGGTTCACTTGAGCCCTAGTTCAATTGAACCCTTTTTTGGTTCATTTGAACCATCTAGTTCGTTTCAACCCCCAAAATGTAAAATTTTGCCATGGGGTCATTTTTTTCAAGTTTTCCTTCCTCATTCGAATTGTAAACCACTTTTTGTGGGTTTACCCCTTCTTTTTTGTTGTGTTTGTTTCATGCATTGGAAACTAATCTTCCTTGGTTCTTCATACCTTGGCATATTGTGTCTTATGCTATAGAAAAAATCAATGCTCCTAAAGTGGAAAAATAGAATTAGGATTACATTTCATTCATCCCATTGCATTGCATTTATCCCCCATCCATCCTTTCCCTAGCCTATGATTAGTTATTTTGGTTATGCAAACAACCATCTCCCATCTACCTTCCTTCTCAGGATTCCTATGGTTTTGACAGGTGCAGTATCACACCCATCATTTCTCATTTTGATATGTGATACTTTATCACACCTCTCAGTCATTTGGGATTACATGATATTATAACACCAATAGTACCAAGATCATCTCCATTGTCAAATCCCTAGTTTATGACATGCAAAATGACAAAAGAAACTAAGATTGATACATAAGTATAAAGAAAAGCATGGTAATCATAGAAACAGGTGAATCCAATCATTCATTAATCTTGATCACTGTCATATTAAATAGAGAAAGTATAATTTGATCCCAAATGGCATTCATGTCATCCCATCTTATATCTTCCATTTATCATTTCCATATTCATTTTAATTTGTTTAGATTAATCTAGGTTGGTTATTCTAGGAATCTTATGTTCATTCCATTCTCATTTCATTACATTATTATTTTAGGTTGAAAGAGTTGTTGTTCTAAACATATTATTCCATCTCATTACATACATGGCATTACATCATATTACATTCATCCATAACATATTACATCCCATTACATTTTCATATCATAATCAAATCATAATAATATACCTGGAAAATTTTCCCATTAAAATTAGAAGTAAATTGTACAGTATACACACATGCATCACAACCTAAATCACAAATAATTAGTCACATATCCATATCATGTAAAATTATAAATCATCCTACATCACAAAGTGTTAGACATAATGCATTTCATCCATATCATTCACATAGGCATACACATAAATCATCATAATCCACATAAGCATATATACATCTTAACCATTTGCATATCCCATAATAAATAACATACATCATAATCCACATGCATCATAATAATAAATAAACATCAATCACATCATAAACACATAGTGTCGATAATGTCCATCACATATCATGAATATAAATATCAAAATATCATGTCCATAATATAAACCATAATAAATTCCATCATAAAAGAATAAACACATGTCCATCGTGTCCATCAATAATCATCAAATAAAATACGGGTACATAGCTATGATCAAATGCATAGACTACATCAATGAATGAAATGATCCATATCTAATCTACACTATGCAATATATAGCCCCTATCTCTGTCGACTGTATATCCACTCCACACTTTTCAAAAAATTGGGATCCTATCACCCTTGTCCCCTCTATCCTGAGCTACCCTCCTTTGATCTTTATGGGGAGTCTTCCCTTGATCCTTTTCCCCTAGGAGGTGTCTCATGGAAGCTATTGTACCCACGCATGTGTGTGGCTCCTGAGTGGGATGGTGCTAGAATTTGTGGTACCTGTTTGACATAAGGAGATACCATTTGTTTAACATCTGGGACTGCTTGATGATAGGCGAACATATAGTAGGCCACCTCTATGCTCACATCTATCACCTTTGCTTCTTGAGTCCTAGCCAAATCCCTCTCAATCTTGTACCTATCCCACAACCCTATAATGTACCACCTCTCCTACTCCCATGCATCTTGAGACATCCTCATCTAATTCACCTATTTCTGTAACCGGGACATCTGATCCATTGCCGCATCCCTCTCACCATGCATGGTATGCATCTGTGCCATGGCTTCCTTTACTCTCTCTAACACTGGCCCTACATCTCCAATGGTCATCTCTACACACTCAACTCTATCTCTAAGCTCATCCCTCTCCCTCCTCAACTCATGCATCCCCCTCTGCATCTCTGCTAACTACCTCTAGAAGTCATCACTATCTGTGTTGGCCTCCTATACCCTCAATGAGGCCTCCTCTTCCAAAGCTCCATAGTCCCTATCCCCCTACCTCCACAACCTATCTACCTCTGCCTGCAATCTCTCTTTGTCCTCCTTTGACTCCCTCAGTCTATGCTCTACAATCCTCAGCCTTGCTGGAGCTCCAATGAGCAATGCAACAGGATCCTCGAGTGGTGGCGACACATAAGGCACTATCACTAGTGGATGTATATTTGGAGCATCCACCTCTACCACATGTCCCTCTCCTCTCACCTCTCCCTCTCCTCTAGCCTCCTCCATCTCAACATCTCTATCACCTCCTCTCCATTGTCGATCACCTCTCCTTTTTTGTCTAGCCAATCTCCTCTCATCCTCTCATCCATGTCCTAGTGCCCCTACAATCAGGTGCAATGTCGTCATCCACCTTGGCTTGTGGTTTGTCCACCATGCAGAGTATCGTACCATCATCCCTGCATCTACCATCCCTCCTCTCCTAGGATATGGTACCAACTGTAGGTCCTCCCACATCTGTCTCAAAAAATATACCATGATCTGATCACCACATAAGTGCTCCTAGCTAATCCAACGAAATCTCTGAGGCCCTGAAGGAATATCCTATCGCACAACAAATTGCCTCATGACCTTGTCTGGTCTATGGAGCTCAAAAATGTGTGGGTATTGCCCAATCAAGTAGCACATGGTAACAAAGTAGCCCCTATGCCTCCTCTCATCCTCTCTCCATTCCTCCAAGTCACTGACATTCAAGTAGTGCAGTCATCAACTATACTTTGTACCATACTAGTATGATATTGGTAGTGTCTCATCTTGTGTCCCTGCTATCAAAATCCCTAGCCTCACAATGCTAATATTCTCCCAAACCCATACATGGAACAAGCTCACAGTTATGATTTTGAGGGCTCTCCTATAGCACACCACATGCATGTCCTAATACATTTGGTCCAAGACGTATGCACCCCATACAAAATCTCCCTCCCATCGCTCCACAATATGTTTGTCAACCTCAATGATCTTGAGGCTATAGAAGCATCCACTCCTGTCTAACAATAGTATCCTATTAATATGTCGTAGAGGTATAATGGCAATTTAGGCACCTCTAGTCCTAGGAATGCGTCCAATCTAACTCCCTCCCCTGGATGGGGAGATCAACCCATCCAAATATCACCAGTAGGCTCTTGTCTAGCTCTTGATCTTGGCTCTGTGTCTATCTCACCAAGTTCAATTCGATGGATAGTTGTAGGATCCTCTACATGTCCTCTAGTGTCACCATCATCTCCCCTATTGGGAGATGGAATGTCTAGGTCTCTGAGCTCCACCTCTCCATCAATGTTGTCAAGAGTGCCTGGTGCACTCTAATGTTGGGATATCCCAACATGTGCAGTAACCCTATTTGTGTCAGCACCGTGTGGTCATTGGAATTCTTCAACTTGATAGTCACCTCTAGTATCGTTGAATGCCTCTTGTGAGTCCTCAGTGTCTTGAAGTTCTACATCCATACAAAACATTTTGTTAGTCTTTCATAATTCATTTTCTTTTTCCATCATTTTTCTCCCTGTCTCGGGTTTTGGTGAATTCACCCCTATGTAGGAAAAATTCACCCTTTTTTAGTCCCCTCAGGAATTCACCTATTTTATAGGATAATTCACCCCTTTTCATCCATTTGTGAATTCATCTCTTTTCTAGCGAATTTTCCCTTTTTCTATGTCCCTCACAAATTTGCCTCTTTTCTAGCGAAATCGCCCTTTTATGTCCTCCCACAAATTCACCTCTTTGTTTGAAAAATTCACTCATCTTCCTATTATGCCCAAATTCACCTATTTCCTTGGAAAAATTTCCCCTCTTCTCGCCCATTCACAAATTCACCTGTCAGATTAGAAAACTCTCCTTTTCCATTTTAGGGGCGATTTCACAATCGCCCCTATGCTTTTTCCTATTTGATGGTGAGTTTGCTGCCCTTTGGGCGAAATAAAATTCACCCTTTCCCATCTTGGGAAATTTCAAAATTGCATGTTCTTTTGCGCCCTCACCCCTGTGTCATGCAAAAATGCCTATTTTTGGGGAGAGGAAATTTTGAAATCGCCCCTCCCCAATGCATTTTCCCCTATGCATCACGTTGTCACCCTTTCCCTTGCTCGACAGGAAAAATCACCATATGGAGGAGTGAATCCGCCCTTCTACAATGAGTTCATGCCCTAGGTCTCCAAAAATCCCCAAATTAAAGTGCATAAAATTTTAAATCAACTTATGCAGTAAGGTTTTAGATCCTACCTGGTGAGGTACTGCACACTTGTAGTAGTACTGGCACACCTCCTCACCTCAATGGATGAGATCATCATCTATGAATCCCTTGTCCTCACTTGACTTTTCAACCATCCTTGTCACTCTCTTTCTTTCTCTCTCTTGCTGAGTCATCTGCCAAGTGTGCAAATGGTAAATAGTAATTTTCAAATTTACTATTTTTTTTTCTTTTGCACCTCTTTAGCATTTTAAATTTTGGGTAATTTTTACCCTTTATTTAACCTCTTATTAATTCTTTCATCCCTTTTATTTTGTGGGCCGCCATTTGCACCTCGTTTATTTGTTTTCCTTCATTCAAAAGCCATTCTTCATGGTTTTTAATGCTCTATCACATGGTACCCTTTGTTTCTCCATATTGAGAAGTCACTCGGGGCCCCTTTTTCTTCCCCATATGCCCTCTCAAGGGGGCATACCTTTTATTTTCCCTCCATTCTTTCATCTTGTCCACTTCCTTGTGACATCGGGCCATCCTCCTTCATTTAATATGATTAGACAACCTACACAAATTCTCTTGCATTGGGGCATCACTTTCTAGTCCTTGATTCTATTGAGTCATTTGTATTTTATTTTTCTTCAAAACAATGTTATTCTAACAATATTTCAAATATGGGAAAAATGTAGACATTAGAATTTGACCACTCCCATATGGTCAAATTCATCCTTTTTATTTCTCTATCCCTCATCCCTCATTTGTGTTGATTAAGTAATTTATTATTTAATTAATATTCGCCTTTTCTAATGTTGCTAAGGTATTTAATTAAAATAATTAAATACTTTATCCCTTATCCCCCTTCCTCTCTAAATTAAATAAATATTCTAATTTATTTAATTTAGTCATTTGTCTCTATGAATTTAAATCAATCTTTAAATTCATTATTTCTCTCTTTGTCTCACCCTCCTTAATTATTTTTTAATCCAGATTAATCTAATTAACCTATGATTAGGATGTGCACACCCCTAATGATGATTAGGGTCACATCCTCCATAATTTACCACTTTCCCTTAATTCTTCATTAACTAACTTAATCTCATGTTTGCACAACTCTAATCACTTGATTAGGTCAACCTAATCCTCATGCCGTTTATGGCATGGGTCCTAAGTCAACTTCATTTATTGCATTCTCCTTTTGGAGAAGGAAACCCCCTCCCCATGTGAATTTTAAATTCACATTTATTTCCCCTATGCCTTTTAAGGAATTTTTAATTCCTTCCCTCATCCCCATGTGGATATTTGAGGAATTTTTAATTCCTCACATATCCCATCACCCACATAGGGACAATGACCTCCTTTATGAGGAGATCTTGTTCAAATCCCTAGGTACTATGTGGTACCTCCACCTCACCTCCCTTTTGACACCTCACCTAACACATGGCAAGATGTGAGGGCTTGTGAGTTCTCAACTCACCCTAGACCTTGATCTTGTCCATTGTAGCTTCATCTGGACCCTCCATTGTTTAGAGGCACTTCCCCTAAAAATGGAGTATTTTTCCCTCATTTGCATCATCCAAAAATCTAACACATTTGCACTCAACTTAGCATCCAAGAATTCAACTATGCCAAAAAATTGACCATTGTTGCAGTACCCATTGCATCCATACCTTGCATACATCACAATACCCACAATCTCCATTGCATTCTCCATCACTTCACGATCATTTAGAACTAAGTTGCATGCTATTTTGACATCCAAAGGAGCATGCATTCGAATGACCAACATGGAGAACCAAGCAATCAACTCAACTAGGTAAAAAGTTCATTTTCTTTGTATTTTGTCTGAGTTCATCGTATGCCCAAATCTTAAGTGTTTGTTTGGTGCTTTTGGTCTCTTGCATTAGTTATTTTTTGCATTTAGGTAGGTCAAATTCACTTGCACATAGTACCAATTATATTGAGAATCATATTCCTCACAAGGCATTACTACATATGACTCCTGAGGAGTCTTGGTCCCATGTCAAGCTTGATGTATCTTCATTCAAATTCCTTGTTAGTGAGGCTTGGGTATTTATTATTGAAGCTCAATGAAAAGCGATGGGGAGGAAGAGCCAACCACTCATATTTTTTGGCTATTATGAGGATGTTAAGGGATATAGGTTGTTTGATCCTAATTCTAGAGAGGTCTTGTTTTGACGAGATGTCCAGTTTGATGAGCACTTTCCTCTGATGGATTCTCCATCCCCAGCTTCTCCCTCATCTCCTACTACTCACTCCTCATATCTTGAAGATTAATCATCACTTGAGGATGAGGATGATGCTCCAACTATCCAACCACCTCCAAATATTTAGCCTTTACCTAGTGGGCCTGCAATACTATTGATGCACCTAGACCTTTAGCAAGTGATCCTTTAGACTCCCGTCACAGTCATGTACAAATATTAGGTTTTGGTCTTTTGAGTCATACCATTTTGGATGATCCTCATAAGTTTTTAGAGGTGGTTGGTATACTTGAGTGGGATAGTGTTATGGAAGATGAGTATTCCTCTCTGATGAATAATCATACTTGGGATTTAGTTTCTCTTCTTAAGGGAAGAAAGTTGATTCAATGCAAGTGGGTGTATTGTACCAAATATGTTGTAGATGGTTCTATCAATAAGTATAAGGCTTGTTGGGTGATCCCACAATACTAGTTTACAATTTTTGTCCAAACTAGACACTGAAATAATTTTTTCTAACTAAATATTCACTTACGGGCACATATAGCAGCTAAACCGTGAGGAATTTGAAGATGATGTGAACTAGTGATTTGTGACATTTTGTCTGTAGATTCTAAATATTATTTTTTCAAAATTCTTGGAAGAAAATTGCACTTATTTTTCCATATCCTTTGAAAACTAGTTTTTTTTTTCAATAAACAAATTTTTAAGGAGTGACGCTCACCGTATAATGCATAACTTTTTTCCATGAAGGATAAAATTCCATTTTTTTGAATTTAGATTTGAAAGTACAATATCTAGTGCTTCCAATTTGTTCATATTGTTTTATTGAATATTTTTTCCTTAATCAAGTTTTGAAGTCAAACTAATTACAATCCAGACATAGGTAAACCATATAACATGTAACATTTTTTGTATGTATTGAAATTCTTTTTTTTTGTTGGATCAAGGAATTCAAAATCTATTGCACTCATATTTTTCAAATTTGTTTTGATATTCTACTATTTTTCCATGTGTAGAACATAGAGCTTGATTTTTAGTGAAAAATATATGTTTAATAAAACTAAAAAAACAAATACATAATAAAACCAAAACATATTAAAATTATATTTGTTTGATAGCTCGTTCCAAGGACTACCATCATCCAGTTGGGTCTGTGAAGTCTCCTCCATTTTCATCCTCAACCAGAGCTTTGAAGGGAAAAATTATGGATTTTTTTGGTGCCAAAGAGTGAGAAGGTGGGAAAATGGGGATTTGGGTGAACTAGGGGGTTCGAGCGAACCCCCTTTCAAAAAATGTTTTTCTTTGTGTTTTTTGTAGGAATGGTGGGCCCTTGCATTTAATGGGTTCACTTGAACTAGGGTTCTAGCGAACCCTCTTTTGGTTTGCTTGAACCAATAAGTTCGTTCAAACCCCAAAAACCAATTTTTTTTGCATGGGGTCATTTTTTTCAACTTTTCCTTCCTCACTCGAATTGTAAACCACTTTTGTGGGTTTACCTTGTCTTGTTGCAAAAGGTTTCTCTTAGGTCAAAGGTATTGATCATTCTAAGACCTATGCCCCTATTTCCAAGATGAATTCAATTAGCCTTGTACTTTCCCTTGTAGCTTCACAGGGATGGTCAGTATTTCAGATGGATATGAAGAGTGCCTTCCTTCATGGTGATCTTCATGAGGAGATTTATATGGAGCAGCCAATTGGTTTTATTTAGGACTCTTCACTGGTTTGTAGACTTTGTCATTCACTATATGGTCTTGAATAGGCCCCTCAGGCTTGGTATGGGAAGATGGACACATTTTTCACTTTCTTCTAGCTTCACATTGTGTCATTCTAATCCCATAGTGTACATTTAGAGACATGAGGGTGATCTTTTGATCCTTGTGCTATATGTGGATGATTTTATCCTTATAGGTGGTTCATCCTCCATGATCCAAAATGTTTAGCAAGCTTTGATGGAGCAATTTGAGATGGAAAATATTGGCCTTCTACACTACTTTCTTGGTTTACAAGTTATTCAGTCTTCAGATGGGATTTCCATATTTCAGAAAAAAGTATGCTCTTGACATGCTTCAAAGATTTGGTAGCTTGGTTGCAATCTATCCCCCACAACATTCTAGTCATGTGTTGTATTATCTTCCACTTGTACTACTCCTTTAGGATATGCTACATTATACAAGTAGTTGGTTGGCAGTATTTTGTACTTGACACATTCACATCTTGATCTTTTGTTTCTTGTCTCTTGATTCTCACATGATCCAGATGAGAGTCATTGAAAATATTCCAAATAAATTTTGAGATATATTCAAGGCACCTCACATTATGGTATTCACTATACATTAGGAGATCCTTGGATTATTGGCTTCACTGACTCAAATTGGGTTGGTGATGACAATGATAGGAAGTCCACTTCTGGTTTTGTTTTCTACCTTGGTTCTAACCCCATTACATGGTCTTTCAAGAAGCAATCTACTATTGCATTATCATCCATAGAGGCTAAGTATTATGTAACTGTTTTGGCTAGCTAGGAGGTTTTATGGCTTCAACAATGATTGACTAAGTTTGGTTTTCCTTCCTATAGTCCCACTATTTTTTGGCATGACAATCAGAGTGCCATTCACATTTCTCATAATCTAATGGAGCATTAGCATACTAAGAACATAGAGATTCACATGAACTTCATACAACAATTGATTTAGGATGGTTTTCTCACCTTGGAGTACATGCCTACAAAGGAGAAGGTTACAAACATCTTCATGAAACCTTTGGCATCGCCTCACTATCTTCAACTCCCATCAATGATTGGGATGAAGGAATTATTCCTTGGGGGTTTTCATGAGGCCTTCCTTCCTTTATTTTTTTTACATGCTTTCATCTCTTTTTGGAGTGGAGTTTCTCCCATGTGGTTTTCTCCATTTCTCCACTTTTTAGAGATCTTTAGTTGTACTGGGTACCTCATCAAGCCTAGTTGTCAGGACCCATTCACGCTTTCTTTTCTTTTTATGCATTAATTTTTAGAGTTGTTTAGCTACTCCCTAAGTTACACTTAAGCGGGGTGTTAGAGAACTATCATGTACTATAGAATAATTAATTATTATTCTAATACTCATGCACTTAAGCTAAACTTAGGTTTGTTTTATTAGTTAACTCAATGCTTTATTTAAGTTAACTACAAAGCTAATATTATATCAATCTATCTCATCACATAGGATGTTGAAACTTGTCATGATCTAATCCCTTTATCATTAGGGTTGCTCTTATAAAGCATTAATTCTCTCTCATATTATCCATTTTGTAAGTATTTTCTTTTAGAGGAATAGTACATCTTTGTTTTTGTATAGCTTTTGGGTAGAAGGTGTTTTGTTCATTGTTTGATCTTGTGTCTCATGTTATTCACAAATATAGAATAGTATGGACCATTCTCTCTTGTGTCACTAGGTCTATCCATTTGATTTCTTTAACGCCATTTATCAATATAATATATATTGTGATAAATTAATTTCTATATGTTCCATCCTAGTTTTCTTTCCTTGTTTTAGCATGAAAAGGTTTTCCATGGTTTTCAAGTTTTCTAGTTGATTTTTTTTAAATGATCTACATGCAAGTCACATTTTATGAGATCCCACCTTCAATTTAAATCACCCACATTCCTAATGGATTTAACATTTTAATGCATAAGATAAATTCACAAGGCACACAAAGTTTTGAGTACTTACTTGATAAGACATTAACTACAAGAGGAATTACTAAGGTTGATAAGACACTTAAATAGTCAGGTGATTGGTATTACACATTTGAACCTAATTAATTAACATCATTTCCACCTAAATCACTTTGGACTAACCATTTAATTAAAAAATCTATATTATTTAATTAAATTCATCACTTTCTCAAGTATTAATCAAATAATTAAATTTATCAGGTTAATTCATCCTCTTCTCACTAATTTTCAGCTCATCTAATTAAATAAATCAAACTATTTAATTAAAACCCCTATGTCTTCTCATTTAATTAAATAAATCCAACTATTTAATTAAATGTCACAAACCCCTAACCTACCTAAGATTAATTAATTCTAGATTAATTAACCTTAAGCCACATCCTAATCTTCATTATCCAATCCTCTAGCTTTTAACTTCACCTTGGTCAAATAAACCCATGGTTTATTAACCAAGTTGCACATGAAATTCATTTACTTTAATTGATAAATAAGCTATTTATCCTCATAAAGGCATATTTTTTTAGAATATTCTCTCAACAACTCACATCTTTGACTTTCCCTCTAAATATTAAAAGCCTCTTACACATGCTTTTAATAACTCTTAAAAGTGCATTCATTTCCTCTTACATGCCATCTTGTCTCTTACAAGGGCATTTATCCCTCTTACACCCCCAACCATATTCCTTAAATTCTCTCTTACATTCCCTTACATTCTCACCTACATACCTTAACTCACCCCTTCTCCGACAATGTGCTCACACATGTGTGAGCACATATCCCCATAGCTTCCATTAGCCTTGTGACAAGTGTCACAAGTCTATTGATTCCCATTTTTGTCCCACATTGCCCAAATTTACCATTCTTCAACCCTTCCTATAAATAGAGGCTTCATCTATTGAATATGGATCCAATTTTGAATGCATTGTTACTCTACTCATTTTCATCCATCATCTCATGCAAGGTTATTTTCAAATTCATGACATATCTATATACTTTCATTGCCATCTTAGCTTAATTTATCATCATTTTACATCAAAATCACCATTTTTCACATCAAGATCTTGGAGCTTATAAACTAGGGATTGGGAAAGGGCCACTTTTCACATCAAAGTGACACCAATCCCCCTATGGGATGGAGGTTTGAGTAGCTTAGATTGGTTTTCTTAGTATATTTCATGTTCTTTTATATTTGTATATGCTTTGTTTCCATTTCTTATAATGCTTAAGAATCTCATAGGGAATGTTATTTATGTTTGTTTAAATGACTAATGCTCTTGTGTTTTCTCATGATTAACTAACTACAAATTTGCATTGACGCTTTTTATTCCACATTTTTTAATGACAGTCATTACCATGAAGGCTTCATTTTGTTTTTGTATTTCCATTGGAGGTAACTCATTTTGATGAAAGACAATGTCAATGTTAACTGAATTCATACATTGAATTAGGGATGCTACATTATTTGGTTGCACACTAGGAGGAATAATAACTTTTTGTAAGGAATTTTGAAGCATGTTATGGTAATTAGGTGAAGCTTGGATAAGATCCCATAAGGAAATCTTTGTAGGAGTGTTTTTAAGTTGTTCCACATGATCATACTCCTTTCCACTATGTAAAGGAAAATGATGGGCACTAGGAAAGATAGGATGAGGTAATGGTAATGAAGTAGGTATGGTTTGTGGTTTTCTATTATTCCTTGTGTTATACATATGAGCAACGATATGATAACTTAGTTGTTGTGAAACATTGTTACTAATGAGTTTCCTTGCAAAGTTTAAGATAACTTTTGGAGGTTTTTAGTTGGTGTTGTGGTGGTCCTATGATAAGAAGTGGCTTAGGAGATGACTTCGAAGGTCCAATAACTAAAGGAATCTTAGGAGGTCCAATGTTTAGAGGAATCTTAGGAGGTCTAATGATTAGAGGACTTTCAGGAGGCCTAATAATCAAGGGATATCTAATGTTTAGAACCTCAACAAACTTATCCTTATTTTGATGATCTTTTAGCAAAGGGGAGTCTAATGTCACCTCATCATCTTCATATAAGGAAGCTACATAAATATTGTTTGAAATATATGTAGTAATGTTATCATCCTCTTGCACTATGATATCTTCCCTAGTAGGAGAGTTTTTAGTAGAAGAACAAACAATATTTTCATGACATTCAATGGTTGGTCTTCTAAGATATCTACATCACAAGTAGGGGAGGTATCTAGAGAAGAACAACTATTATTTTCTTTCTTGTCAATGATTGCATACTCTTTTTCAATAATTTCTTCCCAAGTAGGAGAAGAGAAACAAATAGGATTCTCATGGCTCTCAATGATGGGTTACTCTAACACCAAAATATCTTCTTCACAAATATGAGAGATATTGGGAGAAGAACAAACTTGATTGTCATGATTGTTGAAGATTGTACTCTCTTTCGCTAAGTTAGTTTCACACATGGGAGAGGGACAAATGAAAAACAAGAAATGAGGGGAAAGGACTTCATATTCATATGCTTGTAACAACAATTTCTTAGAGTATCCAACAAAATATAAAAATAGAACATGAAGTATGATAACAAGAGACATTTGTAATGAAAACATGATTCAATAATTATTCTATAGATTTGAAATGCAACATTTTTTTCTAATTTTCAATTCCTAAACTAAATGGATGATTAGACCTAATGCATAAAACATAAATTCCCAAAAAATGCTAGCTGAAATAGTGGTTTACCAGTAGATCTGGGAAGTGTAGAGGACAACAAAAATTCCCAGAAAAGATGGTTTTGTTTGGCCCTCAAGGAATCATCTTCCCAAGGGAAAATGGGTCCTTGTACAGGGTTTTTCAAAATGAAAAATACAAATTTTGGGTTATTATTTGTGTTCTTTGTTCCAGGTTGCAAAGTGTGGTTTATGTAGCAGATTTTTCTAGATTTGGGTGTCTAAATGCAAATGCAATTAAGTACAAATAATAAGCAAAGTGAAAATTTTTGAAATACAATTTTTACTCAATTTTCTAATGTAAATTATTGAAAATACATTAATATGTAATTACCATGCAAAATCAATGTTATATGCATGTAATTTTTTTGAATTTTTTAGATTTTAAATAAAGCAAAATGTAAATTTAAAATCCTAAATGAGATGAAAAATAATGCAATTTTGACAACCCTAAATGGAATGCAAACTAATGCAAATCCTGGATCTAGGGTTTAAATGGACTCCAATTTCAAAATTTTAGATCATGTACAGTGTCGGGTTCACCAAAATGAAACATAGGAAAATAGGTGAGGTAGTTTTTGAATGGGGGTGATGCACCTATTTCCCTACTTTCATTAGGAAAAATAGATCCCTGGGGAAAGATTTAATTTCAACCCTTAGGTGAGTCAATCTTAATGGAGATCTTGTTGTTTTCCTTATGATTGAGGACAGGGTAAATCAACCTAAAATGCACTTTTGGGAGATAAATAAAAAATACCAAATGAATGCAATTTTGCAATGTAAGACTTGAATAATCAATTTAATACCTCAATCTAATAGAATCAAAAAAGTTCCAACAGATCTAAGATGAGTATGAATTTATGCACTTGTCACCAAAAGCATTTGTTGGGTGTCCTCCTAGGATAGATTTGTAAATTTTATTGAAAAGATTAATGCACAAAAACTTAATTCAAAATTAGACACAATAACATAGCAAATACCCTAGGAAAAGCCTCCTCTTGAGGGAGAAAAACCCAGCAACAAAGATCTCTCTTATATATATAAATAGAGGCAACAATTCTCTTTACAATGAGGCCAATAACAAGGCCAACCTTCAACACCTATACAAGATGCAGTAGCAGATAATAATCTGCACCTCTCAATATCCAACTCTGCCCTTGAAGAATTTGTACTTGCATAAATAATTATTTGAATTTTCTTGATGATGAATGGAGCGAACTTAATGAATATATATACATGAGGGGAGAGAGAGACGCATCCTTTCATTTAATTCCAAGGTCAGCCTCCAATAAGAATCATGTCCAATGGAAGAGAGTCGGCCTCCAATAAGAACTCGTGTCTTTTCTTTAAAAACAAAATGGTGCCTCTTCATAAAATATAATTTGCACCTTATAAATATTCGTGCCTGTTCAAAATATCTCATATAAATTAAATAGCATTTAAGCTATCATTTAATTTATTCATGACAAGGATATCGCTGGAAGTAATTTCGACGTTGTATGTTGACATTAACACTCCCTCTCAGCTAGAGAGAATACTTCCAACTGGTCAAGACAAATCACCTCATCGTGATGTCTACCAGTATGGCTACAACCATAAGTGAACAAGAAGAATATCACCTCAACGTGATATTAGATATCGCCTCAACACGATATCAACCATGATGGCTACAACCATACTATGGTGTGTACAAGTGTTCATCACTTGCGTGATGTTGTCACCTCAACGTGACTTTCACCATGACTCTCTCAAAGGGTGAAACACAAGTACAACATATGTCATGGAGTCTCACACATGACATCCACCATGACTCACTCAAAGGGTGGAAACAAGGGCTTTCACCTCAAATTCCTCCGTCTCAAGAAAATGCATTAACAACAAGGATTTCACCTCAAACTTCTCTCCCAGAAGAACTCATTAAACAAGGCTCACCGATATTGAGACTCTTTACTCGCTTAAGGCCGGATTCTCCACCATACCAAGCTTATCTCAGAAGTACACAAAATTTATCCTGGCAAGAGGCTTGGTGAGAATATCTACCGTTTGCTCATCAGTGCTGATGTACCTCAACTGTACAGCCTTCCTTAGTACCATATCTCTGATATAGTGATACTTGATCTCAACATGCTTGGTTCTGTCATGAAACACAAGATTGATAGAAAGCGTCACACAACTCTAATTATCGCAATGAATGATAGTGGGCTCCATTGATTATCCAAACAATCCTGCAAGGAGCTTATGAAGCCATACTACTTCTTGAGTTGCCATACAAGCTACAATGAACTCGACCTCTGCTGTACTCAATGCTACAGATGACTGCTTCTTGCTACACCAGGAAATCATAGCAGAACCCAAACTGAAGCAACAACTAGAGGTGCTCTTCCGATCTGTGACACAACCTACCCAATCAGAATCAATGAACCCATGTAACTCCAAGTCTGCATCTAAAGTATACCTCAACCCATATCCAACTGTGCCACACAAGTATCTCAAGATATGTTTGGCTGCAACAAGATGTATCTGTCTCGGATCACACATAAACTAGCTAAGTGCACTCACTGCATAGCAAATATCAGGTCTAGTGTTAACTAGATACATCAAGGATCCAATCAGCTGTATGTATAATGTAGGATCCACCAAATCTAAACTAGCTGCAGCCTCCTTCAATTTATGTAGATTGGTCTCCATAGGTGTAGACATAGATTTGCAATCCATCATGCCAAATCTCTTAAGTATATCAATGGTGTACTTTCCTTGACTTAGAATCATCTCATTTGGTTTCTGCCAGACTTCTAATCCAAGGAAGTAATGCATGAGCCCAAGGTTCTTCATCTCAAATTCTAAAGTCAACTCCTTCTTACACTCAAGAATCAAGTGATCTTCTCCAGTAAGGATCAGATCGTCAACATATAAAACTAAAATTAATGCATCACCATTGATTACCTTGAAGTAGAGATTTGAATCAACATCATTCTTTAAGAAGCCCAAACTTGATAGGTACCGATCAATTCTTTCATACCATGCACGAGGAGCCTACTTAAGACCATACAAGGCCTTCTTTAGCTTGCAGACATGTGACTCATGAACCTCAAATCCATCAGGTTTCTCTATATAAACCTCCTCCTCAATTACTCCATTGAGAAAGGTTGTCTTCACATCCATCTGGTGAATCTTCCATCCTCTAGATGCAGCAATAGCAATAATGGTTCTGACTGAAGTGTAGCGAGCAACAGGGGAAAAATTTTCATCATAATCAACTCCCTCTTTCTGAGAAAACCCATGAGCCACAAATCTTGCCTTGTACTTCTCTATGCTTCCATCTACAACATGCTTAATCTTGAATAGCCATTTAGAAGATACCACAGACTTGCCCTCAGGTCTAGGAACAATATCCCAAACATCATTTTTAAGAATTTACTGATACTCCTCTGTCATAGCATCTCTCCAAACTTGAAGATTAGATGCTTCCTCAACACAGGTAGGCTCATATTCTATAATCTGACTCATCAAGGCAACATAACTAGAGAACTTATGTGGCCTTTTACTTTCTCTGAATGTGCCTCTAGGAGCTACAAATTTTTTAGCTTCTTGCATAGTATGCTTGGCCCATAGAGGTCTCTTTCTCCCAATAACAATGTCAGTAGGCCCATTAGTAGGTTCCAAGGGTTCAACAGGATCAATGTCTTCTTTTGGTTCTAAAGTCTCCCTCTAAATCTCAGGAGTATGGTCAACTTCCATATCCTGAGGAGACTCTTCATTATCAATCTTCATATGAATCCCCCTAGATCTCCTGAATGCAACATCTTCCTCGAATGTGACATCCCTATTGATCTCGATCATCTTCTGACCTGGAATGTAGATTATGTAGGCTTTTGATTTCTCACTATAGCCCACAAATATTCCCTTCTTGCCAGAAGGCTCCAACTTGGTTCTCTTTTCCTTGGGAACACTAATATAGACAGGACATCCAAAGATCCTCAAATGACTGACTTTAGGCTTCTTCCCTATAAAAGCTCCTTCTGGAGTCATATTCTCCAAGATCTTATGAGGACTTCTATTCTGAACATACACAGTTGTCCTGGAAGCTTCTTCCCATAGGAAGGTTTGCAAATCTTGATCATGGATCATGGCCTTTGTTGCTTCCACGATCGTTCTATTCTTTCTTTCTGCAACACCATTTTGTTGAGGATTATAGGGAACATAGAACTCCCTCTTAATCCCTGCATCAATACAAAAATTCTAAAAATTACCAAAGGTGTATTCTCCACCATTGTCAGATCTGAGGACCTTAATTCTTTTACCAGAAATATTTTCTACCAAGGCTTTAAACTCTTTAAACCTACCCAACACTTCCTTAGACTCTTTAGATTTCAAAAAATAAATCCAATTCTTCCTAGAGTGATCATCAATGAAAAGAACATAATACAAGAAACCACTTGAAGAAGGAACAGACATAGGTCCACATAAGTCAGAATGAATAAGGTCTAAAATACACTTAGATCTATTTTCTCTACTATGAAAAGGGGATTTTATATTCTTACCCAATGTGCAACCCTTGCAGGTGTCTTCATGCTCCTGGTTGAACTTAGGAAGGCCTGTCACCATCTTCTCCATGATAGGTAAGGATTGAAAGTGTAAGTGAGCCAATCTCTGATGCCAAAGATCGCAAAGAATTGAAGATTCATGAACAAAAGCTTGTAAAGAACGCGTGTAGACCTTGTAAAGGTTTTCATGTCTAACTCCAATTACTTGAGCATCCTTGAAGCTAGAGTTCTCCATCCATACTAGAACTTTGATTTTGGAGAAGGCAACTTGATATCCTTTATCTTCCAAGGCTGAAATATAAATAAGATTGCGCTTGATTCCAGGAACATAAAGAACATTACTCAACTGAAGTGAGGTGCCAGAATCCAAAAGAAGTGTAGAGGTCCCAATTCCTTTCATGGAGTAGCTAGCATCATCTCCAATGATGACTTGTTCAAAAGACTCCTTTTCCACCAAACTTGATAAGTGCTCCTTAAAGCTGGTGATGTGTCATGAAACACCACTGTCGATTATCCAAGTGTTGGTGTCGGAAGGTACACTGCTTGATAATGTTGAATAGAACAAATATTCACTTGAATCCTTTTGAGGAGAGGCATCATCAACATCTGCAATGATGACCTGTTGCTTAGGTCTAGATGGACAATACTTGGTGAAGTGCCCAAACTTGTCACACCTAAAACATTGAATCTTGAACATATCCCTCTTCTTCTTAAAGGGAGGTACATCATCATTTCCCTTGTCCCAATTCCTCTTGAAGAATCCTTTTCTTCCATCTTTTCCTTTCTTCTTCGATGCATGGGAGGCGAGAACATGAATGTCTTCATTCTTTGAACTTTGACCAATGACTCTTGCCACCAACCTTGATTCTTCTTGAATGCAATCAAATCTTAGGCGATCAAACTTAGGCAATTTTGATCTTGCACTGATTCCCTGAATGTAAGATTCCCAAGACAAAGGTAGACCATTGAGAGCAAGCATAGTCAGGTCTTTGTCATCAACCATATGCCCTATTGTTGAGAGTTGATCTCTTAAATCTGCAATCCTCATAAAGTATGCAATCACTAATTCACCTTTCGCCATCTTTACATGATGAAGTTGTTACTTCAGTGCAAGTGCTCGAATGGTATTGTTGATTTCGTACATCTCTTCCAATGTTTTGAACATGTCTCTTGTTGTCTTCAACTTAGACACGATAGGCACAATATGATCCTTGACGGAATCAACCAATATCTTCATTGCTTTAATATCTTTCTTTTCCCATTGTAACTTCTCTTCTTCCTCCTTAGGTTTAGGAACGCTAGACTCCACGAACTCACCCAAGTCATTTTCATGCAAGGTAAGCATGATCTTAAACCTCCATGATGTGAAGTTAGATGCACCTCAAGTCTATCCTTGATCTTCAAACCATTCACCATCTTGACTAAGTGAACAAATAGGTTATGTTGATTAGCAATAATCTGATCACGATCCTCTCAAACCTGCTTTGATACCATGTAAATTTAAATGAACAAATTAATGTACAGAAAGTTAATTCAAAATCAGACACAATAACACAATAGATACCCTGGGAAAACCATCCTCTTGAGGGAGAAAAACCTAGCAACAAAGATCTCTCTTATATATATAAATAGAGGCAACAATTCTCTTTACAATGAGGCCAATAACAAGGCCAACCTTCAGCACCTACACAAGATGTAGTAGCAGATAATAATTAGCACCTCTCAATATCCAACTCCGCCCTTGAAGAATTTACACTTGCATAAATAATTATTCGAACTTGCTTGATGATGAATGGAGTGAACTTAATGAATATATATACATGAGGGGAGAGAGAGATGCATCCTTTCATTTAATTCCAAGGTCGGCCTCCAATAAGAACTCGTGTCTTTTCTTTAAAAACAAAATGGTGACTCTTCATAACATATAATTTGCACCTTATAAATATCTGTGCCTCTTCAAAATATCTCATATAAATTAAATAGCATTTAAGCTATCATTTAATTTATTCATGACAAGGATATCGCTGGAAGTAATTTCGACATTGTATGTTGACATTAACAAGATTCACCCTAGGAAGAATGATTCTTTGTAGGGATTTTCTGCTCAACTTTCATGGTCCTCTGGGGGTGGATCTAAGCTTTTTTTTTCCCCAGGTTTCACCACCAGAAAGTCAAAAATAAATTCAAGATCCGAGTTTCTATATCTTGACAGTTCTTTGATGAAAACTTTGACAACTTTGCAAAATTGCACTTTTGATCAATCTTCAATCCTTCTTCACTTGCAAATCTAAACATACATAAGATGGTTTTTTTTTCTTTTGGTGAATGGGGGTCTACTTTGGTCAAACCCTATTTTGCTAATTAAACCTTGAAATGAAATGAAACATGAATGGAATGAATGATGAATGAACAATGCTATGTTGCAACTCACCAAACCGTTGAATGGAGATCCTTGAAGGACTAAAATATTTTGGTATGTGGTGACTGATCATGCAAATACTATACACTCTTAACGTATCCTTGTTAGGGTTCACACAAGACAAGACAAACAAAAAATTATTTTTGTCTCAAAGTGAGTATGTAGAGAAGGTGTTGAAAAGGTTCAACATGCAGAATGCAAAAGTAGTTAGTCCACCTTTTCCTAGTCATTTTAAGTTGACTAAGGAGATGTGTCTAAAGACACAAGAGGAGGAAGAAAAAATGTCTAAGATACCATATGCATCTGCAATTTGTAGCTTGATGTATGCAATGGAATGCACAAGGATATATATTTCACATGTAGTGGGAGTTGTGAGAAGGTATATGAGCAATTCAAGAATGGAATGTTGGAATGCAGTAAAATGGATTCTCTGATATTTAAGAGGTACTAATTCAAAGAAACTATGTGTTGGAGGAACAAATTTTGCTCTAAAAGGATATGTTTACTTTGATTTGGCAGGTGATATTGATAGCAGGAGGAGTACAATAGTGTATGTTTTTACTATAGGAGGTACTACAGTTAGTTGGATTTCAAGGCAACAAAAAGTTGTGCTTGCAACTACTGAAGTTGAGTATGTTGCTACTATGAAAGCTAGCAAGGGGATGATTTGGTTACAACATTTTTTGGAGGAATTGGGAAAATGACAAGAAGATAGCCCTTTGTACACTAATAGCCAGAGTGCCATTCATCTTGCTAAGAATTCAACTCTACATTCAAAAACTAAGTACATACAGCTCAGATACCACTCCATCTAGTTAGTTTTGGAGGATGAATAATTGAAGCTGGAGAAAGTTCACACAAGTGAGAATCCTACAAATATGTTAACCAAGGAAATTACATGGGAGAAACTAATTTCCTCATTAGTTTCCATTGGACTTCACGACTGATAATGGTGGACATAAGAAACTAGCCAAACCTGTTATCTAGTGGGAGCTGCAAGTGTAACGATGTCGTCCAAGATCAGTCTCCAAGTGGGAGATTATTTAGTGTGGAGCCTGATTAGTCTCCAAGTGGGAGATTTTTGGTATGTGGTGACTGATCATGTAAATATTTTACACTCTTAATGTATCCTTGTTAGGGTTCAGGGGTGCAACCCCTCACTTTTTTTCCCTTTTTCCACGTCAAGGGTTTGGTAGCTAATTTTTTGTTAACCAAAAAATGAAAAATGACTTTGTAAAAACCTAATTCTAGAAGCTTCTAAAAAGCTTGTTATAAGTGGTCGGGATGTATGTTGTGGTATGGTATTCATGATCTATTGTAATCTATTTTTCAATAGATAATAAAATCATTGGATGGCTGAGTTTTTGTGGATGTAGTCCATATTGGGTGAACCACGTTAAAATTTTGTGTTGATCTCTTTTGTATTATTCTTCATTGTTATATTTGGGTTATTTAATTTGCATATAATTGTTAATTTGTTTATTGCTCCCATCTGTTTAAACTCTAACAAAATATAACACATCTCTCCAAGGTCTTGATCTTGCATGAAATGACTTGATTCGATGTTGATCTTGATGCTTGAAAACTTGAAACCTACATCACAATGTTAGCTCCAAAAAAATACATGAATGCAAATAACTTCAAATGATATTATCATATTGATCTTGATTGCTAATGTATATGCTTGATAAATCTACTCTTCAATGCTCTTGAAAATAATGTTTTCTCATATGAAAGTTGCCTTCTTTTTTCTAATGTTGAATTGATAAAATAACCTTGTATTTATAGGTGATTTTCTAATTTCTTGACAATTAAATTTCAAAAGATGACAATTGCAAATTGAATTTGACTCATAAAAATGTTTCCAAAAACATATTAAAAATTGGGGTCCTAAACTTAAGGGGGACCCATTCGCCCTTGGGAAAATAGGTCCTAGGCCCCAAACCTAGGACACACCAATTTCAAGGAAATTTAATTAATGCTTGCAATTGTTTAATACATGTTTCACTTTCAGAAAATAGGATTAATTAGGCTTTTAAATGCATAATTGGGCCAATTAGAGGCCTAATTAAGTCCAATTTATTAAGGGACCCAAACATAGTGTGAAAATGTAAAGGAGTACATTTTTCAAAATTACAAATGCATGCATGATATTGCAAGCATAAAGAAATCACACCAACTTCCAAAAGGAAGTCACTCCTCAATAAAACTAATATCTATGTTTCTTGATTTAGTGATATGATTGATGAGACAACTTTAGACACACACCATAGTACCAAAAATATAACATATATTTCTACAAATCTCTACAACTCAAAATGATAATTCAAGGGGAATATAATGATAGGTCAAATATTGCTCTAATATTTTTCATCTTTGACATCAATGACAACCTATGTAGAACAATATCTTTGTCTCCCTCCCTCTCTTTCTCTATCTCTCTATCTGCTGCCACCCCTTTTCTGCCTTCACCCATCTATATCTCTCTGTATCCCTTATTCACCCTCCCCTCTCATTGTACTAGACCTTTTTCAATCTCTCTTATCATTTATTTATGTTTATCTCTCTTTCACTCTTTATATTTTCATCTCTCCCTATTTATCTCTCTCACTATCCCTCTATATCTCCTTTTATCTCCCTCTCTATTCCTTTCTCTTTCTCTCAATCTCCCTCTCTCTCTCTCTTTCTCTTCCTCTCCCTCTCCCTCTTTCTCTTCCTCTCCCTCTATCTCTTTTTTATATCTCTTTTTTTATACTACTTCAACCTAACTCCTAATTTGTATTATCTTGGTTCTTTTAAGAGCCAAGAGTACCCTAGAGCTTTTCTTTCTTTTCATGATGATTCTCATGCAAATGTATCTTATTTATATCAAGAGGTGCTTGATACCCAAGACAATATTAAATAGATACACAGTCTCTTCTTCAATTGAATTCCTATTATATAATTTCCATGTCCAAAAGGCTCAACCTTAGAAATCATCCTTCACTACTAATAAATTCATAAATATAAGTGTTCATCTTGATGGTAGTTCTAGAAGGGAATACTTGTAGAGAAGAATCTAATGAGGTTGCTAGTGAATCCAATTGTGAGAAAGATATTTTTCAGATGTTTCAATGAGCATAGGGAAATTTATAGACTAGGTAATTTAGATCTAACTAATCAAGTATGAAAAGAGAGCCTAGCATGAAAATCAAGAAAATCCATGATTCTACCAATATAGGATCAATATAATACATATGTGATAAGAATTTAGAATAAAGTTTTATAGTAATGTAGGAACACAAAATAATAGTATAAAGCTATGTGGAATACATTTATAAGATGTGAGTACATTTTATAAGCCAAAAAACACGTGCATGTTTTATGAGCCACAAAATGTGCTCACATTTTGTTGCTCATAAAATATGCTCACATTTTGTGGCTTATAAAAAATACTCACATTTTGTGCCTTATAAAATGTGCTCACATTTTATAAGGCACAAAAGGCGAGTGCATTATGGCTTGGTATATATCAAGCCATAATGTGATTGTGTTATGCTATTTTAAACATAACATGAGTGTGTTATGTAGAAAATTGACTGTTTGGCCACTTTTTATACACCATTTCCATGCACTTGCCCAACAATAATAATAGAAAAATAAGTAGAAGAAAATTTTATGGCCAATAGAATGTAATGGTTGGTAAACATAGGAGATAAAATTTCTCCTACAAAATAACTTCCTCAACATACAAGGCTAACTCCACAACAAATTGAAGAGAAGGGAGAAAAAAGGGTTATTTTTTAACTATGATAACAAGTATAGCCAATGACATAAATATACTAAAAAATAATTGTCCTATGTTAAAGGGTCAAGTGAAGAAGAGGTGAAGAATGATCCAACACTAGAGGGTGATAATGAGTTAGACGGTGAATTAGGAGATACTCAAACAACCATTTATTATTACACACTTACTACAATTAGTGCCACACAAACTCATAAAGTGGTGGGTTTCCTAAAGAAAGAGAGATTAATAATATTGATAAATTTGGAAAGCTCTAAAAAATTCATTAACAATAAGTTAGTGATTCATCTAAATTATGTTATACATAGTTCTTTAGAATTTTAGGTCCAAATTATAAATGGGGATACTATTAGTTGTTCAAAAAAATTCTATAGCATTAAATTTGACAATATTGCCCATTTTTTTTATTCCCATAAGTTTAATGGATATATTGTTGGGAGTAGAGTGGCTCAATACATTAAGAGCATTTGAGATGAACTTATTGTGGTTATTCATGAGATTTCACTCATGAGGTAAGATGGTTGAAATAAGAGGGTTGTGCACAAAAACCCCACAAATGGTAAGCTCCCATCAAATAAAAAAGATTATTAACAAAGGAGCTAATGGATTTGTGCCCCAACTAATATCATTCTTAATTGATCAATCAAAATGATCCTACCAAAATAGTTTTATAAGAAATTATAGAATTCCATAGTATTTTTGAAAGATATTCCTAAAGGATTGCCTTTAAAAGATATTAAGTTCATGCTAGTTAGTTAGTGCCACACAACCAATCACCCAATATCAAGCCTTATAGGTACCTATATATATAAAAGTTGAGATTGAGAAGATTTTTAGGGAAATGCTAAAGGAAAGTATCATTAGTCATAGCTAGAGTACTTACTCATTACTTGTAGGAATGATGCATAAGAAGGATGAAACTTGGTGCATGTGTCCAAACCATAGAGAGCTCACCAAGAAAACCATCAAAGATAAGTTTCATATTCCAATCATTGATGATTTAATATATGAATTAGAGCTATAGTTTTGACAACTTAGTCTTAGAGAAGGTTATCACCAAATTAGAATTAAGGAAGAAGATATTCTCAACACAACACTTATGACTCATGAAGGTCATTATGAGTTTTTTCTGATTTTTTTTGGTCATACTAATGTTTCATCTAGATTTCAAAGCTTGATGAATTCCATCTTTAAGCCATTTTATAAAAAAAATAGTGTTATTTGATAATATATTGATTTATATAAAATATATAAGATGATTTTCACTGTGTAGATCATGTAGTCCAAGTTCTAAAACAACATTACCTTAATGCTAAACCTCTTAAGCATGCTTTTAGTCTCAAAGAGGTCACGTACTTGATGCACATAGTGTTTCATGAAGGATAAAAAGTTGATAATAAGGAAATCACAGTTATGGTGGAGTGGCATGTTCCTAAAACCATTAAGAACTTGAGAAATTTCATAAAATCATTGGATATTATAGAATACTTGGGAAGAATTATGGTTGCATAACAACACCCCTCATCTCTATTTAAGAAGCATGATTCAAAATGGAATAAATTAGCTAATATAACATTTGGGAGAATGAAGGGGAAAATGTGTATCACTGTAGTTCCCATTGCTCTAGTGTTCACCAAGGATTTTATTATAAAGTTTGATGCATCATAGGAGCAGTTGTCATGCAAGAGGGTAAAGCCTTTGCTTTTTAAAGTTCTTAATTGAAAGATAATAATCAACTCAAAACCATTAAAGAAAAAAAATGCTATCTATTCTTCATGTAGTGAAATACTAGAGGGGGCCTAATGCAAGAAGTTGGGTCCTAAAAATGCTCAAAAAGTGGAAGTGTTTTTTCAGAATTTGTCACACTTGGACGAAAAATTTTAAGCACTTTTGTACATTGAATCTTTAAAAAAGTCAGTAATATGAAATTTAGTATTTTGAATCTAGTTTCCAAATATGTAATTTATTCTAATACCTAGATACAATTTAAATTTTAATAGGAATGTATAAAAACCACTTTTTAAAAGTCTTTTTTTTTACCATACCATGCACGTGCACATACAACACTTTTTGACCTAAATAAAAGTATTTTTCTATTTTCTTTCGAGGAAAGGTATTTAACAACCTAAATATTGATGAGGATATTTTTTTGTTAATTTTCTTTCTAAATATTTTTTAATTAATTTTTTATTGGCCCTAATTGTTGTTTTTAAAACTCAATGTGTATGAACAACATAATTTAAGGTCTAAACTATTTTTTTTTGAATTTTTTTCATTGTGTAGAAAATTGTTTGAATTGATGTCATATAATTTTTTTGCAAAAAAGTTAATAGATAAAAAATTATTAAAAACAAAAATGCCTGGCATTTTAAGTTTATGGACTAGTTTGCTTAAAATTAATTAAAAAATAGAAAACACAATCAAATATTAAAATACATATATTTGAAAACTAGACATCATGATGTATAATGGGTTTTAATTTCATAGATCAATTCTAAAAAAAAGTCCATCAACTATATTGCCAAAGTTGGACATTTCTCTTGAATCTGCCTTAGTTTTTCACTTGCAGGTCAAAGGATAAGGGTCGGGCTGCCAAACCTTTCTTGAGCCTAAAACCCAAAGAAAAAAGTGACTTGAGGATTGTATCTTTAAGGAACATGTACCCATTCTAAAATAGAAATGGGTACCCATTTTAAAACAAGTACTATTTCTTGATTTTCCCACTTGAATGAACCAACAGTCAGTTTTTTAAAAAAATAAATACCTTTTTGAAACGAGTACCCATTACATAACAGTTACCCATTTCTAAACGAGTACCTATTTATAGCGGGTACTTGAAGCAGAATGGGTGCCCATTTGAATTTAGGCTTGGCTACCTGTTCCTTTTCAATGACTTTTTTTGGCTGAAACTTCCCCTCTTTGTGAACCCAACTTATTGATTTTACCGAGGGCATATCTAGTGAGAGACACTTCAAATTTAATAAAAATCATGATAGCTTAAAATATTTAATAGAGTAGAAACTATCTTCTTAACAACAACAAAAATGGGTCACTAAGATGTTGGGTTATGAATTTGAGATCATCTTTAAGAAAGGGAAGGATAATATTATGATTGATGCACTATCTAATAATGATGAGAAGGATGAAGTGCTATTGTGTACCATTTTAATTTTATAAGAAAATTGGGATGAAGAAGCCAAAGCAAAGTGACATAATGAAGTTTTTCCATGAAGCCTTATTAAAAAATTGCAAAATAATCCTACTATTTAACATTAATTTTGTTGGAAGAGAGATTTTTTATGATATAAAGAGAAATTGTATCTATGCAAGAATTGTAACCTCAAACACAAGTTTCTTGATAATGAAAATTAAAATTGTAAACCCTATAAATTTAAAATATGCTTTCTTATAATAAATATATTGAAAATTATGACAAAAAAATTTAATATGTAAACTCTAATTTGACACAATTTTAAGAATGTATATTAATAATAATCCTCTTGATTGATTTTTCATTTATTTGTATGTATCAAATTCCAATACTAATGAAAGGTGAAAAATTGTTGCTTTTCTAGGGTTTAGGACCTAGAATGACAATCTTCACTCTCTCTCATTCAAGAACAAACCCTAGAGATCTCAATGCAAAGTAGAAAGAGATCTTGCAATAGGGTTTTCCCAGGGGCTGAATGTAAACTAATGAGGGGTTCACCACCAAGATAGAGCTTGGAAATACAAATACAATGCAAGATGAATTGCTTGAACCTAGTTTGATGCAAAGCTTCACTAAATGACCTAAAAATGCAATTGAAACAAAACAAAAAGCTACATAATGGGATGTGTGCACTTGAAAATCTGAAGATGACTAGTAGGAAGTCTAAAATGCTAAATTTTTTGAATTTAATGCTAATTGGGACTCTTCACCAAGCTAGGCGAATCAGTTCCAGATCTGGGTTTCTGTGCAGAAATAGGAATTTGGAAAATGGGTATCTGAATCTCTAAAAATTTGAATTTTGACCTAAACTAGGACTCATTTTCCAGAAGTGGTGAATCAATCCAATTAGGGTTTTCTAAAACTTCAAGGCCTAAATATGGTCTTCAAGGTCTACTATGTGCTTCCCAATTGATTTCTAGATTTGAAACCCTAATTTGCAACATGTAGGTGTTCTGCAATGTTCTCCAACACAAGGTGACAAATTTGAAAGGTTTAGACACTTTGATAACTTTCTCCAAACTTGCTCCTCAATGTGTCTTCAATCTAAACCTACAAATCACACACTAAGGAGAGGGGAAAATGTTGTTTTGTTAGTGGATAGGGGTTTCCCTTGGTCAAACCTCGTTTTGGTAATCAAACCTTGAAATGAAATAAAATAGGAATGGAGAATGATGAAATAACAAAATATGATGTTGCAACTTACCAAACCCTAGCAATGAAGTTTTGCAAACATGTATGAGGTGGCTCCAATGGATGTAGATCTTGAATCTTGCTTGAATAGGGTAGATCTTGAATGAAATGCTAGCTTGAATCGTGAAACCCTACATCACAATTGTTAGCTCCAAAACAAACATGATGCATGAAGAATTTGACATGATTCTTGATGCTTGAATAATGCTCTAAAATGCTTGATAATTTTCCCTTGAAGACTCTTGAATGCTCTTGTAAACACTTGAATGCTCTTGTGAACTCCAACTTTGCTACAAATATGCTCATTCAACTTGCTAGGTGATCTCTTGAATGCTTTTTATGTGAAAATGAGCAAAAGAACCTTGTATTTATACTTAATTATGTGAGAATTCCTGAAATTACAACACTACAAGCCGACATCAGACCTAGGAGGATAAAATATTGCTAGGAATTTGAATTAATTTTAATTTTGTGCCACATAAGACTCATTCGCCCAAGGTGGTGAATGAGTTCCATTAGGCATAATTTATGGGACCATTTTTAAAAATTCTTAGAAAGGTGTGAAATCAGGTTTGGGACCCAAAAGCCTAGGTGGGACTCATTCTCCCAAGGTGGAAAATGAATCCCAAATCACTAAATCTAGGCCATTCAACCTGAAACACCTAAATTATGATTGGATATTGGTTTGTGTTGGGACCATCCTCGAAAACATGTATTAAATGGGGCTTGTGAATGCAAAATAAGGCCAATTAAAGCATAAAGAATCCCAATTATTAATCACAACCTTAGAGAAGAGTGAAATTATGTTACAACACTTTACAACACTTCAAATAAGGCAAGATTAAGGTACATTTTGGTTAAAAAGAGGTTTATTAGGTTTAGTTAATTGATAAAACCTTAGAAAAGTGTGAAAGTGTGTTACAACACTTTAGCAAGGTACCATTTAAATTCATTAGTTCACAAAGGGCCCAAGACCTAATGTGAGTGTGTTAAACACATTACAATACTAAGTCAAGGTATCATTAGGCTCAATTTTACAAGGAGGGACCAAACAAGTGTGAAAATGTCACCGACGACATTTTTTGACACTACAAAGTTACATAGATAATGAATTTTCTGAGTTATATATTATTTTCAACATTTACAAATCACATAGATAACAAATAACATAGGAATAGCTCAAAACGTTCGAGCACTATCTCTGAATCTACAATCAAATTTAAAACCTATTCCATTTTCTGCTAAATGAGATGGACATGAATCAACTCCACTAAAAGAAATTGATTTTTTTTGTGGGGAATACAATTAAATGTTTGAGCAATCATAACTATGCAAGGCTTGTGTCTTTTACTTCAAAGAACACAAACAAGAGTCATGAGTTTTTTTTCTTTTAGGGGATAGGGCCAATAGTTGTGCAAGCTAACTTTGCGAGCATGTAGTGGTTGTATAGAATATTATAGGACCTTTGTTTTTTTGAAATGTGAATTAACCTCTTATCTATCTATAACTAAGGTTTGAAGGTGTGACTCATCAAACAACTTGCCACATCAAAATGTCTAGTGAGAAGTGTTCGAAAATTGACTTTTTATTAAAGATTGAACCAAAACTTAACCATGGTATCCATAGTAGTTGAACAAAAAAACAATAATTTGTTAATAGCACAATAAATTGTTCTTATTTAAAATATAACTTATATGCAACCTAAATGATCACAATATCTTTTGGTAACTATTAACCTTTTTATCTCTAACCTTTTATATCCAACACAAATGGATCAATTGTTGAACAAAAAAAATTGTTATAAAAACAACACATTATTATTTAAAATACAACGTATATCCAACACAAATGAATCAATTGTTGAATGAAAAAAATGTTATAAAAAAACCACATTATTATTTAAAATACAATTTATATCCAACACAAATGGACCAATAGTTGAACATAATTTTTTTTGACAACCCTTCACATTTTATGACAAAATACAAGATATTTATTGTGCTCACCTTTCATATTTGTGATAGGACAAACTATTAATATGAAATACTCCAATGCATATATATTGCTACCTTAATAGTGTATGTATAAGAATAATATTTTTTTACTATGATAACAATACTTGTCTAAATGAGTGCCTTATTTTATAAATGAGACACTTGTAGTAGAAAGACATGTTTTATTTCAAACAAAAAATAAATAAATTATTTCACTTGTTAATGGATGTATTTATGTTTTTTTTATATAACATTCATAGTCCCCCTATCTTATATCTTGACCAATATTTGATTATTTTTTATTTACATGTGTACTACCTAATTGTTGACAGTATAAAGTATAAATAGATGACAAAAGTAGATAATAAGACTGAATATAATAATCACAAATACTATTCACAACAATTCAACTCTGCACAACTAGCTGGTGGCCCCTCTCCCTATCAGCAATTATGATACTGCAAATTTCAATGCCCACCTTACCTCGGTCCCACCTCAGTAATTGAGGTGTCATTTATAGATGGAATGCCCGTCACAGATGAAGCGGTCATTCCGGTCGTGTCCTTCTCATACCTTCCTACTCCGAATTCTGCACTTGATTCTGAAGCACTCAAAAAGGTTGATGCTGGCTTTGTTGGATTTGGCAATGTCACCGAATTGCTTGCTATCATCAGAATAACATTTGACATAGTTGGACGCATTGTCGCGTCAGCTTGTATACACAAAAGCGCAACGTGAATGCATAGTTCCACGCGCTGCTGCGGCCAACTCTCTTTTACTCTTGACTCGACTATACTCGTCACATTTCCTCCTCTGTACAGTCTCCATGCCTGCATCACAAATTCGATATCATCAATTCATTTTAATTTTGGCGTCTAATGTTGAAAACCATTATTGAAAACAAACACATGGTGGTAAATAAGATTTGTTACCCATTCCAACAGATTTTGCATTTCGTTTGGAAGATTGAGATCTGTGTTCTTCCTTCCGCTCACAATCTCAAGCAGTAGCACGCCAAAGCTATAAACGTCGGCTTTAACTGACAGCTGTCCTCGCATGGCATACTCTGGAGCCATGTAACCGCTACCCCACAAACATAACTCCACTCAGTAAAATGAAAAAATAACCATCATTAAACCGAAATCAAAAGGACACAGGTATCATCGTCGGAATGCTTACTATGTGCCTGCAACTCTGGTTTGGATTTGAGTCTCGTCTTCAAGGAAAAGTCTGGCTAAACCAAAGTCTGATATTTTAGGAGTGAGTTTGTCATCAAGCAAAATATTGTTTGCTTTAATATCTCTGTGAATGATTTTCAACTGTGAATCTTCATGAAGATAGAGAAGACCACGGGCAATTCCAATAATGATGTTATAACGCTTTTACCAATCTAACTGTTTATGCTTTTCTGAACCTGTCATCTCCATTCCATTTCAATTTTGTAATCTTTTTCAAACAATTTTACAATATTAACAGGTAATAACAAAAAAAAATATAACTGTAACTTACCAAACAGAAAACTGTCCAAACTCTTATTAGGTAAATATTCATAAACAAACAACCTTTCATCTCCCTCGGCGCAACATCCCAACAGCTTAACAAGG